>JAUNZO010003059.1:0-243198 GCA_031894775.1 Chloris gayana
GAATCGTGCGCCAACGCCAACGAGATGAGCATAACATTGATGGGCCCGGCCCACGTTGTAAAATTAGAAATAATAGTTTAATTTTGGAAAAACGGATCTTAGTCGGCTTAGGAAATCGGCCCGAAGAGGGTCCGAGTAGGATTCTTTGTGCCGAGTATAAATACATACTCGTATGTAACATGTAAACTCGATTCACATCCAATACAACTTTCGCGCATCGCCAAACCCTAATTTTCGTCAAGTCTTACTCGTTTTCGCGCGGGGATCTTCGGGCTCCGGCCGACGACACGTTGGCTTGACAAGGTAATTATGTTGTCTAATTCTCAGCGCATTGTTCGTAATTAGATGAGCTTAATTGCTAATTATCCGGCTGTCCGGATCTGTTTTCGATCGACGTAGTGAGTATCGGTCGGATGAGTCAAGTTGACCTCGGTCCGGGCTCGTGGTGGAGGTAGTTTGACTTGTCCCGCTCTCCCGTTCCAGCCTTTGCTCACGGCGCCGATTGGCTCAGATCCGGTCGTTCGAGTCACGCGTAGCTGCTATGAGAATTCTTCTATATCTTGGCCGATTCGATCGTGCAGATTCAGCTTGACGTGTCCCGTGTTTGCCTTTGCGATAGTTGACTTGTCCTAGGCGCATGCAGCCGATTGGCTAGGGTGTAGACTTACTTTCATAGTTAAGACGTTTATGATTGTGTTTGTCCCGAATCGGCCGGCGTGCGCGGTCGTTAGACTCGTCCACCCGCGTGCCATCGCTTGACTTGTCCTCGTTGGAGCGACCGGTCGATTTAGGATCCGTGTGGTTGTATTTGTCTTACTCGTTCTTTCGAGTGTTTAGCCGATTGCTTATCACGTTCATTAAGCCGTTTTATGTTTAATTAATGCTAAACCCGTTAAAGCTGCTTTTGAACCCGAGTTACTAAGTATGATCTTATTGATCATCATTATACCTTTGGACAGATCTAAATAATTCACTCGATATAATCAATGGCAGACCGGCCGCATACCCGATCGTGCCGATTTACTGATCTCGATTGATGATTAAACTATCCTCTTGCTACCAAACTAATTACATCCTATTAATAATTGCTCTGCTTATATTGTACTCGATAACACATCCCCTGCAAAGTCTTAATGATTTGGTCAGCTTACCGACGAAATCAGCCGCTAGTCACCGATCGCATGTTATAGCATCGACCGATTTCGTGATCGCTTGTACCACGTTCGCTTGCCTAACATTTAATACATAAATGGATGGGCCGTGGTTGTTCTCTGCTCATGGCCGATTTTGTCTATCTTACGCCGTGATCGGCCATGGTCGCACATCGGTCTATCCGGCCGATGACCCGGAATTTTACACTCTTTTTATTGTCTTTGTTGGTTTGCAGGAAAACCATCTCGGCACGCACCAGCAGCACACGAACATCGGCGAGTTGAGCCGGTCCGTTGGGAGCACGAGATTCTCGCGTCACTCGGAATTTCGTGGACTCTCCGGACGACGGTGTGTCGGCGACTTTTGACGTCAACACACTTTTTGGCACGCCCAGTGGGACAAAAGCAACCAAGATCAAGATGTCGTACATGCAGTAGCCGGGGAGGACGGAACACCAATGGTCGATGGCCGAGAATCGGCCGATTTTCGCTCCGAGCCTCTCGTGACGGATGGCAAAGGCCATGGGGAAGTTTCGATGACAACACACTTTCGGCCCGGGGGAAGATGACGACAGAACAAAAGCTCCAAGCACTCAGAATACCGGTCGAAGCAATGAAAAAGTACTTTCAAGCCCTCGACAGCTGACACGTGGCGTAGTGGCCACAAAAGGAGACTTCCCTCGATTCTCGCGATCCTGAAGAACTAGACCAAATCAAAGCCCGTGGATCACGTGATGCCAACCAACTCGATGATATGGTCAACTCGTCCGCTCATCATGCCCTAATCAATCAATCGGGCGTGTTGACCAACACCATCGGGAATTTGATCAAGGACACAATTGATGGTAGGTCGTTCATCGAAGGGTATTCGGACCTGCATACACTCAGCCCTTTCGGCACTCCCGTACGGTCGAATCGTGGAATTAGCCTCCGAGTACCATACCGCAGGAAGGGTTTCAGCCCTCGTGACGGCATGCCACCTCACCTATGGCCTGGCAAGGACAATGCAAATGCAAGTACCGGTGCAACCCAGCCAGGCAAAGAGGATGACGGTGGCCCCAAGAAGTCGGTAACGTGAAGAAGGCAAAGACAAGATGTACAACGACTCGACTTCCGAGTTGGGGGCAGCAACCAATGTGGCAGCGGTCCCACTGTATGGCACAGACAACCCAATTTCTTCTACGTACCAAATATCGGTCCGAGTGGAATTGAAAACTCACCTACTATAGTACGGCCGATATCTCGGTATTCCACAACCAATCGCCGGGGACAGGATTCATGACTCGGACGCGCCGATCCAATCGGCCATGAATTATGGAATCACTCCGTAGACATTATTCCCGCTACTAGCACCGGGATTTCGGGAACGGTCAGCTTGATACACCCAACTCGGGGGACAGCCCAATACAGCTTATATGACGTGGGACCGGATCGAGCAATCGCTGGACCCAATGATATGAATAGCCTCATGGCTAAAATCGCCGATATGATGAGAGATCAATTCGATTTGAAGCCTAAGGAGAAGAGTGCATTATATCGGCGACCTTACCCTCGATCGGATGGATTCCGTGGCTTTACCCAATAAATATAAAATTCCCGAGTTTTCCAAATTTTCCGGCAAGATAATACATCGACTATGGAGCACATCGACTGATATGACGCACACAGTGGTGAGGCGTCTACTCAGGAGGCTTTGCGGGTCGAGTTATTCCCACTATCATTGTCCGGATCGGCCTTTTCATGGTTTGCTTCGCTGTCGCCTGGTTCTATTCAAAGTTGGGCCGATCCGGAGAAAAGGTTTCACTCGTACTTTTTACGGCATCACCGAGCTCGGCTTGTCCGATTTAATGGCAAAGAAACGAAACCGGGGAATCGAATAGTTGATTATATATAGAGGTTCAGGACTCCGAGGGACGATGCTACAACCCGAACTCGACGAGCAACAATTGGCCGAAATTGCTTATGCGGGGTTATTCTCCAACATCAAAGAAAAGTTTACCCCACATGAGTTTGATGGGTTGGCACAACCTAACACGAAGGGCAGCTGGCCGAGAAGAGAATCTCCACTCACCAGGAATCGGCGATATCAGTAGCTTATGCCGATTTCGACTGAGAAGATGATGAAGAGGAAATTAATGCAGTGGAGTGGACTAATAACAAACGGCCGATATTTTCTCCGCATGTCAATCCTAAAGAGAGAAAATATGATTTTGATTTATCTAAGGCCGACGAGATATTTGATCACTCGTCGTGGGAAAAGAAAATTCAGCTTTCGCCTCATCACAGATTCCTACGCCGCAGGAGTTGAAGAAAATGGCTAAGTGGTGCAAATGGCATGGAAATTCACATCATAACACTCGTTGATTGTTATGCTATGAGAGATGAGATCCGGAAGGCAGTTGACGATGGGATATTGCGAGCAGTCGATGTGAAGAAGAAGATGAAAGTTGATGGGCACCCTTTCCCTACTAATACGATGTACATCAATACCATCGGTGGTGGATCAGCTGGTTTCATACGCCGATATGAGAGGAAGAGGGAGAGGGAAGAAAGAGATCAAGTGGCATATGAACAGGAATCTATCAGCCAAAGTCGCAGCATGATGCAAAGCGTGATCCGCCGAGAAGATTTTGACCCACACTCGGGATTGTCCTTTCTTTCAGCATCGCTGGGACCGAAACATGAAGCTTCCATCTATCGAGAACTGTCCCGCAGTGCACTCGGCCGGAAGAGTATCGTGACGTCGGGTCGTCAAATTACCAGGGACGGCCGATTGATCGCAACTATGAATCTCGACAATCGGCCCCCGTGAAGAGCAATCGACTACGATCACGGGTATGATGAACGAAGATACGTAGTGCCGAAGAGAACCTCTGTTCACGATCGATCGGGGCCAATAAATGATGAAGAAGAGTTCGATTACCAATACCATGAAGATTCGAGAGGTGATCAAATCGAGAACGAAGGTCGGTGGTGCTCCGGTGGTTTGCTCGACAGAAACCCAAAAGAGGAGGCTTCAAAGAATGCGTTGTCGAGAAATCAAGGGTGGACGCCATTACGAGAGATGACCAAGATGATGAGCCCAAGCCCAAGAAGCAATGGAGGCCGAAAGTGCGGTCTCAGGTGGTACGGGCTGAAGCCGCGGTGAATATGATGTCACTAATGCCCGGGATTGTCGGATCGGCCGATGAAAATTCGGCTGAAGAAGAACCAGCTTGGGGAAACTTCGGAGATTCTCGTGGACGCCGGAATTAGCGGTATTTGATAAGCCGGTCAACTCGATCATTTGCACCTCAAGGCATTGTACATTAGCGGCTATGTCAATGGGTCGCCGATGAGGAAAATGTTGGTCGACGGAGGAGCGGCGACCAATGTCATGCCGACTACTACATACCGCAAGCTCGGGAAGACGCCGAAGAAATGATAAGGGCTAATCCGACGCTCAAGGATTACGACGGGAGAAGCCAAGATGTGCGTGGGGCCGCAATAATGGAGATCACCGTGGGAAGCAAAACCATACCCACCACTTTTTTCATCATTGACGGGAAAGGTGTATACACAACTTTGTTAGGGAGAGACTGGATTCATGCCAATTGTTGCATCCCCTCAACCATGCACCGCTGTTTGATTCAATGGATCGGCAACAAGGTCGAAATCGTGCGGGCCGATAAGTTCTGTAACCATTGCAACCGCCGATTTCGAGTTTGCTGGTCTAGAAAGCTTGCCTTGTTTATCGGGCACGTATTGGGATGCGTGAGGCCATAAACATCACGGATGATGGAGTTATTGTGACCGGGGGTCGGTACCCCGGCTACTCCGATGGGCCCCACAGGAGAATTGACGGACAATCGGCCGATCGATGTGCACACCGAAGACATGGTGAGTCGGCCGATTGATGAACCGGAGGACGGGAAATTAGGCCACGGTTTTGTGTCGGCCGATGAATTAGAAGAAGTGGATATAGGGGATGGAGCCAAGCCTCGACTAACATATATCAGCAAGAAATTGTGTAAAGAAGTAAGAGATGAATTGGTGGCCTTATTGGAAGAATTTAAGGATTGTTTTGCTTGGGATTATAGCGAAATGCCTGGACTCAGCCGATCTATTGTTGAACATCGGTTGCCCACTAAACCCGGATATCGACCATATAAGCGAGGGGCTCGGAAGATTGACCCTAGGTATTATGAAGCCGTCAAAGAAGAGATTATCGTATTGTATGAAGCCGGCTTCATCGGGCCATGCCGATATGCGGAGTGGGTTTCTAGTATTGTGCCGGTGGAGAAGAAAAATGGAAAAATGCGGGTCTGCATTGACTTCGAGAATTTGAATAAGGCAACTCCGAAAGATGAGTATCCAATGCCAAACGCCGATTTGTTGGTTGATGCAGCCGCCGGCAACAAAATTTTGAGCTTTATGGATGGAAATGCTGGGTATAATCAGGTTTTTATGGTCGAAGAAGATATATCGAAAACGGCATTCAGATGCCCCGGGCGTTGGGATTATATGAGTGGGTTGTTATGACCTTCGGCTTAAAAAATGCTGGTGCCACGTATCGGAGGGCCATGAATTTTATATATCACGATTTGATCGGCCGATTGGTGGAAATTTATATTGATGATGTCATGGTGAAATCAAGATCGGTTGGAAGTCATGTGGCTGATCTCGTGGAAGTGTTGAAGAGGACGAGACAATACGGATCGAAGATGAACCCGCTCAAGTGTGCGTTTGGTGTCTCAACTGGACAATTTCTCGGGGTTTATTGTGCATGAAAAGGGAATTGAAGTCGGCCCTAAGAGTATTGATTCTATCGGAAAGTTGGAACCGCCGACGAACAAGACGAAGCTCCGATCCCTGATCGGCAAGATTAATTTTATTAGGCGATTTATCTCAAACTTGTCCGGCCGACTTGATGTGTTTACGCCATTATTGAAGCTCAAGGCCGACCAAGAGTTTCGGTGGGAGCCGATCCATCAAAAGGCTTTAGAAGATATCAAGAAGTATTTGGTGTCCCCACCGATAATGGTTCCGCCAAAGTCGTGCACACCCTTTAAGTTATATTTATCGACTGATGATAGGTCCATCGGCTCAGCATTGACTCAAGAGCAGGAGGGAAAGGAGCGGGTCATATTTTATCTCAGCCGCAAACTGATTGATGCAGAAACACGGTATCCGGAAGTGGAAAGGTTATGTCTCTGTCTCGTATTTTTCATGTACGAAATTAAGGCATTATCTCGTTGGCCGAAGAATGTACTGTCGTTTGCCAGAGCCGATGTCGTAAAGTATATGCTATCGGCTCCGGTCCCCAAAGGCCGGTTGGGCAAATGGATGTTGGCAATTGCGGAGTTTGATTTAGGCTATGAATCGGCCAAAGCAGTGAAAGCACAAGTATTGGCTGATTTAGTGGTGCAACACGGTGAACACTCGGCCAAATATGTTGAACCGAGTGCCATGGACGGTGTTCTTTGATGGTTCGATTTGCAAAGAAGGAAGTGGAATCGGCTTGGTTGTTGTGTCGCCTCGGGGGCAGTACGTGGATACTCTATTACAGTGGAGGCGTACACCAACAACCAAGTCGAATACGAGGCAAGTATTAAAAGGATTGGAATTACTCATCGATGCCGGGCTGATTTTGTGGAAATTTTCGGAGATTCCTTGTTGGTTGTGAGTCAACTGGCCGATGAGTATGAGTGTAAAGATGGAATATTGTTGCAATATCATAGAAAGTGCCGAGGTTAATGAAAAGGTTCAAGTGTGTTAAAGTCAGCCATATACCAAGAGAGCAGAATTTTGAAGCAAATAACTTGGCTCAGCTTAGCATCCGGATATCGGCTCGCCGAAAACAGCTTAGAGATAGCCGATATTGAAGAAGCCGATTGGCGTACGGAAATTCGAAAATTTTTGAGCAATCCATCCCAACCTACGGATAAGAAGATAAGATATAAAGCTTTAAAGTATGTTCTGTTGGATGATCGACTATTTTTCAAGACAATTGATGGGGTGCTTCTCAAGTGTATTGATGACACCGAGGCAAAAGTGGTAATGAGCGAAGTACATGATGGGATTTGCGGAACGCATCAATCGGCCCATAAGATGAAGTGGCTGCTAAGGCGAGCTGGTTATTATCGGTCGACAATGTTGGCCGATTGTTTCAAATATTACAAGAGTTGCCAAGACCGCCGAAATTCGGGCCTATACAGAGGGCGCCCGCATCGGCTATGAATCCGATGAATCAAACCTTGGCCGTTCGGAGGTTGGGCTATGGATATGATCGGCCGGATAAATCCAACGATCGAGCAAAGGGCATCGAGTACATATTGGTAGCTACAGATTACTTCACAAAATGGGTTGAAGCGGCGCCCTATCGTAAAGTTTCGACGGCCGACGTGATAACGTTTGTTAGAGAGCATATTATTTATAGGTTTGGGATTCCGTGAGACAATCACAACAGATCAAGGATCAGTATTCACGTCGGACGAATTTCAATCTTTTGTCGATGAAATGGGAATTAAGTTGATTAATTCATCGCCATATTATGCCCAAGCCAATGGACAAGCTGAAGCGGCGAATAAGAGTCCGATCAAGTTAATCAAGCGGAAAATACAAGAGTATCCTCGTAAGTGGCACATGAAATTGATGGACGCTTTGTGGGCTTATCGTATGTCACGACATGGAGCTATGCAAGTTGCGCCAGTATCAGCTGGTATATGGGCACGAGGCCGCATCGCCATGGGAGACAACTATCGGCTCCGAAGGATTGAGTTGCAACAAAAGCTTTCGCCGATCAAGACTACTGATTGATGATGGATGAATTAGAAGATGTAGTACAAAATCGGCCGGATGCATTGGAAAAAATAGAGCGAGAATAAGGCGAGGGTTGCCCGCCATTATGATAAGAAGGTTGTGCGAAACATGTTTAAAGAGGGCGATTTGGTCCGGAAGCTTAGGATGCCGATCGGTGTGAAAGACAATCGGTTTGGTAAATGGTCGCCTAATTGGGAAGGACCTTATTTGATTAGCCGATCGGCACCGGGTAATGCATATATTTTGAAAGAGTTAGAAGGGGAAGAATTCGGCCGAGCACTTAATGGAAAGTATTTGAAGCAAGATAATCCTAGTATTTGGATTAACTCATAGTGTTCGGCCTAAAAGAGACTAAAGCCGATGTCGATGCACATCGCTTGAGACGGCCGACATCGAGAGTATCGCCCTTAGCCCAAAAAATATATGAAAGTAAGACAGAGGAAGTCACCGATAAATTAGCCGATGTTTGAACATCGCCTTCGTACGGCCGATATGATTGTATATCGCCCTTAGTGCAAAAAATGTTTACAACCAAAACTTTGTTCAAAGTCCTATTACACCTAGGCATAGTCAACGGCCTCGGCGCGGGACAAGAAGTCTTGGACAGCAGATAGTGCGCCGGCCAGCCGTGGAGTCGAGTTTGGCCATGACCAATAGGTCATCCTCGATGGGGCCGACATCAGCTTGCGCCGCGGCAACCATCTTCTCGGCCGTTTGAATGGCTTCGTCCGTCGTCTTCTGCTGAGCCGCCACATCGGCCGACAACCGTGTAATAGTAACTTCCAAGACCGCCGCTGCCTCTTCCTTGAGAGCCGGAGATGCTCTCAAATCGGCAATCTCCTCGGTTGATTGCTTGCAGTTCATCCCGCCGATTTGAGAGTTGCTCTTGCATCTCCCGGGTCTTCCGGACCTCCTCCTCGTAACGCTTGATGGAGTTATCGGCGAGTAACGCAGCTTGCTCGCTGCTCCGCATGGCGAGCCAAACGCCGCCGGGCACGAGTGAAGTCCATTTGCCAGCACTCCATGTATGCCACGCGGTGCAAAGCATCGCGCACATCCTCCGGGAGCTCGGTCCGGACCTCCAAGTACCGGGTCCTTATGGGTTGTGCGTCGGCCACCAAGCGATCAACGGAAGAGGCCTCAAGCTCGCGCGCGATTTCGGCCATGGTGTTAAGACTAGAAGCGGATACCAAAATCGGCGCGGGACGAGGGAAGCTTAGTGCCCGGAATACCAAGGAAAAATAAGGTGAAGTTAATAATCGAAGCAAATCTAGAAAATAAAAAGGAGATAGTAAAAACAAACCCGCGAAGCGTCAATGCGAAGTGGTCGGACGTCTATCGGCCGAGCCATTGAACCCACAGGTTCATGTGTTCCGATCAGCTCTCGGCCGGCCGATCCTCCTTCTCCGGCGGCATCCTCGGAGGCAGCATCGGGCATATGTCCAGCTTTGTTCAGTTTCGGCGGGCTCATCGACAGGGCTCATCGGCAGCAGTATTTACGGGAGAAGCCGCGGACGGTTCCTCGGCCGGCCGGTTCTTCGACAAAGCAATGGTGCCTTGTTCAAAATCGGCGGCGATTTCGAAGACGCGAGCCGATCCAAGCGAGTTGGGCTCTCCATGGGATTTGGATCGGCCCGGCTTGGTGTGACTTCGGGATCCGGAGCCGTTTGAATCGGCCTTTCGGGTGTCGGCGTCCTGGCCCGTGGAGGAGTCGACGAGCGAATCGGCCTATCGTGTGTTGGAGTCCGGGCCCGAGGAGGAAGAACCGCCGGTTCCTGCTAAGAACTCATAGTTAGACAAGCATATGCAGTGAAAAAAGGGATCAGCAATCATACAATAATAACCTGACGCGGCGGAGATGGATCATCGAAATAGTCCGGGTCGGACGGGCGTACAGTGCTGCTTCACCGGCGCGCGGTGTCGCTTTAGGGCTTGAGTCGGCCCTGCAGCCGGCACGTTAGCCTTTCTCTTGCCGGGGACGGCCGTTTTAGTCTTGGCCTTGCGGGCAGCTGGTGCCCCTCGACTCATCGCCGCAAAAGCTTGGGCGGGAGTGCGATCGGTGAAGCCGATATTTGGAGCAATTGGGCTCGGCATTAAGTATGCAATCGGCCGGCCACCGAAACTCCGGGTCGGCGGCTCCTCCGTGTCCGATCGAAAAGAATATACAAGGGTGAGCATTTGGAGTGGCCGATTTCATTTACAAAATCGGCCTTATAAAATAAATCGATTATACATACCTCGGCGAAAGCTTCACTCGAGACTAAGCCGGAGAAGAAGGAGGCGGTATTCCGGCCGCGGAGGTGCCGGCTCCACTCGCCCCACCAACGGTCAAAGAGGCGAGTACTTCGGGCGCCGGGGAAAATCCGGTTAAGTCGCCGGTGACGACATCGGCGGTGCGGCCGACGAGCCAATTCCACCGAATGGCGTTGTCGACGTAGCTCGCGCCTTTATTTGCCCCACATAGAAGAGGTCGGGGGCAACCGGCCGAAACCGAGTTGGCGGGCTGCCACCGACGGGTGGTAGAACTCATAGGAGCAGAAAGCTTTGCTCCCGGCAACGAGTCCCGTCGGCAGCAGACGGGGCGGAGACAGGTGGTGAAGATCTTGACCGCTTCCGCGTCGGCCGTCGGGAAGGTGGGGTCGATCAGGAAAGGAGTGTCATACCCCTTCTCGAAGAAATCAATGTACGGGTACCAATCCGTACTTTCGTTGTTGAGGCCCTTGTAGAGGGCGGCGAACCAATATGCCAAGGTGTCATCCGATATGGCCGCCCCCGGTGCCATGGACAATGCTTCCCCGAAAGAGATACATCGGCCGGATCGGGCGTGGCCGATTCGGCATGATTGCCGGGGAAGGTGAGAACACCGAGGTCCGGATCGATGGCCTTGGTGGTATGAAGGGACAACCACATTTGGATGAACCACCAAGGGCCTCCCGGGTTCTTGACCGATCGGCCGGAGCGCAACTCCACCGAGACTTGGTGAAGAAGGAGGTAGGCCGATCCCGGAAGATACTTGCCCATAGGGAGGGCATAGCCGTCGGCCGATACATCGGCCATCGGCAGGAAGTTGTTTGTGGGGCTCACGCCGACCCCACGTAAGAAGAAGTGGTCAAGCCACATGTTGAGAAAGGCAACGTGCTCGCGGCGATCGACCGAGCCGTGCCCTTTGTTGTAGGTCCGGATGTAGTTCTTCCAACCCCCGGTGTCCTTAGGGTTGATCCGATGGGAGGACTTAATGCGGATGGCGTCCGGGGTGGCCTCCGTCGTGATATTCAAATCGGCCAACATGACCGTGTCCGGGAGGGTCATGGTAGCCGGGCCGTGGCCGAACATGAAACAGCTTCAAGGCATCCGACCGGAGGTAAGAAGCTGCCACCGACGAACGGTTCGTTCTTGTGGTGGTCGGCCAAGGAGAGTTTGATGGCGTGGGCAATGCCGATATTGGCCCAACCTTGCCGATGGACGGCCGATACTCGGTTATACCAATCGCGCCATCCGGCGACGGAGTCGGCCATGACCTAAAACTATTGGCCCACTCGGTCGGTAAAGGAGATTGTTGCCGAAACGGGACCCGGTTCGTTTCGGTACGAGATGAGATCCGTGGGGTCGGGATCACCCATGGGGCCCAAAAGGAAGTGAGTGGGGATATTGGATGGGATGGCGACTTGGTTCCGGATTTCCTAAAAACAAGAATAGGGCTAAAATGAGAAACGGAACGGAAGGGAAATAGATCGTGAAAATGAACAAGAACAAGAACATGAAGAAAATTGCAAAGGTAGGAAAGAGAGATGCTCGAATGTACATTACCTCCGGAACGGCGTTGGTGGTAGCAACGACGCGGTCGGCGGCGGCAGCCGCAACAAGCAGCAATGAGCGAGGATTCATGGTCGCCGGAGGAGAAAAGACGGCGGCGGCGCAGTTGAAAGGTTGAAAGGGCTCGAGAAGGCAAAGGTTGCTAGGGCAGATGAAGACGAAAGCCAAGGAGAGGAAACAGATGGGAATGACCAGGGGTGGCCCCGGGTTTTATGGAGAAGTGACGGGCAGTAAAACCGGCGCGGTAAAAGAGGATAAATCAGTCCGACGCATGCGTTGCATACCCCGGACCGGGGGGCATGTGTTGACGCCGGTTTTTGACCAAGGGACCCATTGTCGGCGACTATAGGTCAAAAGAAGGCCGGTGAGCGTAAGGCCGACGGCCGCTTGGGAGAGTAAAAGGCGCGTACCTCCCGGGAATCGTGCGCCAACGCCAACGGATGAGCATAACATTGATGGGCCCGGCCCACGTTGTAAAATTAGAAATAATAGTTTAATTTTGGAAAAAAAGATCTTAGTCGAGTTAGGAAATCGGCCCGAAGAGGGTCCGAGTAGGATTCTTTGTGCCGAGTATAAATACATACTCGGATGTAACATGTAAACTCGATTCACATCCAATACAACTTTCGGCGCATCGCCAAACCCTAATTTTCTCGTCAAGTCTTTACCGTTTGCGCGGGATCTTCGGGCTCCGGTCGACGACACGTTGGCTTGACAAGGTAATTATGTTGTCTAATTCTCGGCGCATTGTTCGTAATTAGATAGCTTAATTGCTAATTATCCGGCGTCCGGATCTGTTTTCGATCGGCGTAGTGAGTATCGGCGGGATGAGTCAAGTTGACCTGGTCCGGGCTCGTGGTGGAGGTAGTTTGACTTGTCCCGCCTCCCCGTTCCAGCCTTTGCTCACGGCGCCGATTGGCTCGGATCCGGTCGTTCGAGTCACGGTAGCTGCTATGAGAATTCTTCTATATCTTGGCCGATTCGATCGTGCAGATTCGGTTGACGTGTCCCGTGTTTGCCTTTGCGATAGTTGACTTGTCCTAGGCGCATGCAGCCGATTGGCTAGGGTGTAGACTTACTTTCATAGTTAAGACGTTTATGATTGTGCTTGTCCTGAATCGGCCGGGCGTGCGCGGTCGTTAGATCTGGTCCAGCCGCGTGCCATCGCTTGACTTGTCCCGTTGGAGCGACCGGTCGATTTAGGATCCGTGTGGTTGTATTTGTCTTACTCGTTCTTTCGGAGTGTTTAGCCGATTGCTTATCACGTTCATTAAGCTGTTTTATGTTTAATTAATGCTAAACCTGTTAAAGCTGCTTTTGAACCCGAGTTACTAAGTATGATCTTATTGATCATCATTATACCTTTGGACAGATCTAAATAATTCATCGATATAATCAATGGCAGAATCGGCCGCATACCCGATCGGCCGATTTACGGATCCGATTGATGATTAAACTATCCTCTTGCTACCAAACTAATTACATCCTATTAATAATTGCTCTGTTTATATTGTACTCGATAACACATCCCTGCAAAGTCTTAATGATTTGGTCGTTCATCGACGAAATCGGCTGCTAGTCACCGATCGCATGTTATAGCATCGGCCGATTTCGTATCGTTTGTACCACGATTCGTTTGCCTAACATTTAATACATAAATGGATGGGCCGTGCTGTTCTCTCGTTCATGGCCGATTTTGTCTATCTTACGCCGTGATCGGCCATGGCTGCACATCGGTCTATCCGGGCCGATGACCTGGAATTTTACACTCTTTTATTGTCTTTGTTGGTTTGCGGGAAAACCATCCGGCACGCACCAGCCGCACACGAACATCGGCGAGTTGAGCCGGTCCGTTGGGAGCACAGGATTCTGCGTCAGCTGGAATTTCGGTGGACTCTCCGGACGACGGTGTGTCGGCGACTTTTGACGTCAACACTTGGACACGATCCGCTTCCCGCCACGAGTCATCTAACGAGAGAAAAGCATGTGTAAGGAGCAACATACACAATGTGGATATCTAGAGATCCAACAAAGATGCTAACAAGAAAGGTCTCTGTCGGAACTTCCTGTACCCTCGGTACCGGAACCTCCGACGGGTTCCTTAATCGTCGAGGCTGACCCATACCGGAACTTCCGGTAGGGGTCAACCCTAACCCTAGCAAGTGCGAAAAGTCACATCTAGCCAATGGAATTACTTCGTAGAAGCATGCTAGTGTTCTAGAACTGCTAGAGAAACATGTAAGCATCAAATATTCCTAGGGATTCAAGGATTTAAGCATAGGTCTAGAAGTGAAGGCAATGAAGGTATACCTTCTCCTCTAGCTAGGAGCTTGGAGAAGACCGGAGGGAAGAACTTGAAGAATCTTGCCGTAGACCGTCGCCGGAAGTTGAGGGAGCTTCCGGTTGATGAGGATCCGAAGAGAGAAGAGGGAAAAAAAGGAGTCTTTTTCAAATGGGAGCCGTCCCTTTCAAGGGGACGGACTCCCCTATTTATATCGCCGCCCGCACCGGAACTTCCGGTAGCCTACCGGAACTTCCGGTGCGGGCTCAAACCCTAGGTCAACATCCCGCACCGGAACTTCCGGTAGCATACCGGAACTTCCGGTGTGGGCATGACACCCGAGGGTGAGCTCCCGATCGGAGCTTCCGATGCTGGGTGCCGGAACTTCCGACCGAGAGGAAAAGTCCTCTGTTCGACCTCCGGTCGGAACCTCCGGTCTCCTACCGGAACTTCCGACCGGGAAACAAACGCCGAGCCCCAGTCCCGTACCGGAACTTCCGGTACCCAACCGGAACTTCCGGTAGGGGGAAAACAGAGAAGAAGAGGTGAAGTTTTGGGGAGAGTTTTCAAAAATAATTTTGATGGACTAGTGGGATATCTTGACATCATGTGATCAGTATACAAACAACAAACAAAGCTATGATCACCTTTTGACAAGTTTTGACCTATTGGTCAAGAACCAAGAAAAACCTTCAAAAAACTTAGTTAATTTTTGAAAGCATGCATTTCATCTTAAGATCCAAAACGATTAAAGCAACAAGCAAATGTGCACGCTTTTACACCACGTTACTAGAGTCAAGTATATTTAGCTCACTCCTTAGATAGCAAAACCGGCTTTCATCTAAGGGCTTGGTGAAAATATCGGCCAATTGATTTTCGGTTTTCACATGGCTCACCTCAATATCCCCTATTTCCTTGGTCAATTTGCTGTTTTTGGGAGAGCACCTTCCCAATCACTTCATCGGTGGTGAAGTGTCTAAAACCATCTTTGTCTCTTATGTTCGACACTATGTTGGCATCCCATGCTTGCAAAGCTTGTAGCAACCTCCTATTCACATCCAAATCCAACACCTTCTCTCCAAGTGCTCTTCTCTTGTTTACTATTCTCATCATTCTATCATGGGCTTCTCTTGGCCCTTCATCCGACCTCATGACAAAGTAGTTAAAATCTTCTCTAAGCCCTTCTAGCTTAGACTCCTTCACACTATCAATGCCCTCATGAACCAATTCAAGCTTCAACCAAATTTGATGGGCATCCTCCATTCCGGTTATCTTCTCATACTCGGCGGAGCTAAGCGCGGATACAAGAGCACTAGCCGCCGCCACATTGCACCTTACATTGAACAAGTCTTGTGCGGTTGGCTTGCTTCTACATTCCCACAAGAATCCATTTTGAGTTACATTTCTCACATTTTGATGCATTGAATCCAAATGTAGTAGCATCTTTGTTTTCCAATGATCAAAGTATTGACCATCAAAGTATGGTAGTCTTCCGGATCCGGGTCCAATATCCTCATCTCTTCCATCACTATAGGAGTATGGTGTTTTGTTGTAGCTTATCGGCAAGGCACTAGGCACATCTCCACCCTGGGCAATCCCTTTTCCATTTCCATCTCCGGCATCACCCGGTGAGGTCTCATGACCTCTTTCACCGGCTACCTTAGGTGGTGCTTCACCACTACCCGTTGCCTCTTTCTCATTTGCCATCTTTGATCTTCAAGCGATGAGGCTTCAACGAAGATACCTGCTCCGATACCAATTGAAAGTCGCCTAGAGGGGGGTGAATAGGCGAACCTAATATTTTCTCGCGAAACAACACTAAGACGAAACGTCAAATACCGGAACTTCCGGTAGGGTACCGGGACTTTCGGTGCAGGGTGATAAATGCAGAATTAAACCCTACACAATTCTAGTGTTTGCAAGAAAGAAAGAAACAACCCTATGCAATTCTAGGAATTTAAAGGCACAACGGAAAGCTAACAAGCAACCTAGTAAATAAAACAACAACGCGCAAGAAGAGAGGGAGCACAAGAGACACGGATTTTTCACCGAAGTTCAAGCCAATCAAGGACTCTACGTCTCCATTGAGAAAGTCCACCAAGGACCGGGTTTCTCTCAACCCTATTTCTCCCTCAAGTCACCACCAAGGTTGAGCTTGAGTTTTCCACTATCAAGGTCCCTTCCGGACGGGCAATACAAACTTCTCGGGCGTCACCACACAAGTTGGGAGCTCACGAGCACGCCTAGCCGTCTAGGAGCTCAAAGCTCCAAGAGTAACAAATCCAAATCACAAGCTTGACGAGAGTGAAGATGCTCAAGAATGGAATCAAGTCTCTCAAACACTTGCTCAAAGTCTCTCACTCAAATCCTAGCTCAAAGATGGAATTTTTGCTTTTGGAGAGGATTTGGAGTAGATAGAGTGAAACTCAAGTGTGTGTTGGTTCGGAGTTGTGCAAGAGAGGTGAATGGAGTGGGAGGGTGTGGCTTATATACCACAGCCCAAAAAGAGCCGTTGGCCTGTCTCAAAACCCCGCACCGGAACTTCCGATAGCATATCGGAACTTTCGGTATGGTTCGAATCGGGGTTAGATCCGGATTTTCGGCCCGCACCGGAACTTCGGTGGAGTACCGGAGCTTCCGGTACGTAGGTTTAGGGTTGGAAAACTGGAGCGCACCGGAGCTTCCGGTGCCGTATCGGAAGTTCCGGTATGGCATTACGAGAGCTCAAAGCTCTCGTTAGCCTACCGGAACTTCCGGTACCGGGACCGGAACTTCCGGTATGGCTTTTCCCGATAGCAAAACTCTCTGTAAGCCTACCGGAACTTCCGGTACCGGGGACCGGAACTTCCGATATGGCTTTTCCCGAGAGCACAACTCTCCGTAAGCCTACCGGAACTTTTGGTACCGGGGACAGGAACTTCCGGTATGGCTTTTCCCGAGAGCAAAACTCTCTGTAAGCCTACCGGAACTTCCGGTACCACACCGGAGCTTCCGATGGGTTCGGTAAGAATAGGTTTGGAGGGGATTTCTTGAGTTTGTGAGCATCTCCATTCTTAGCCACGTTTGTGATTTGCATCCCTCTTTATAGTACGGCATCCCTATGACTCAAAGCAAAGAAATAAAGCGAGGCACAAGCTTTGAGAGGGACCTTTTCCAAATTCTCCTTTTATTGCATTTTGCATTTCTTTTCTCCTTTTTGATTGTGCTTGCTACATTTTCATGTGCTTTGGATATTCACTACACACATTCTCATGAAAGCATTAGTCCAAATTTAATTGTATTGATATCAATCATCCAAAACAAAATGAGGGGCCTAGATGCACTTTCACCTATTCCCAAATCAACACACCTCCCTCTCTTAGTTTTGCACATTTACACTCTAGCCCTTCGGTCCACCATAGACCCATGAACCACCCCATAGACTCGGTCCATGGATTTTCCCACACAAAATAATTCCAAAAATCCAAAAAAATCCTAGCTTATGCACTTTTGCATTTAATCCACTGCTTTTCTTACGTATTATGTTCGGGCCCCTGGATTTTTACGGAAAGATTCCTAAATTAGGGACTTCTAGCACGCGTTAGGAGGCAAGCTTTATCTATTCCTTGATCATGGTTGCTCCTATTATTTTGCAAAAACCGCACCTACTTAAGAGCTTATTCTTATATGCATTATTCCTTGCAATTATGTTTTAGTAGAGACCCACTTGCTTTACGGTAACGTTCTATCACTATAGATATGAACATTAAACCTTGATTGGCCATTTATACCATTCATTTTGATAAACCTAGATGTTACTATTAACCTAGTTAACGGTGACGTTGTAGCAATCACTTAGGACCACTGTTACTATATCAACATACACCATCTTTGAGAAAATGTGTAAAACGAATTTGATGGTGTGTGTCATTGGGTGGGTGATAGATCAAGCTGTGTTAAGGTGAAGTTGGGTGGGATATTGCTGGCCGGAGGCGAAACTCTTAGTACTTGGTGTAGAAGACTTAGTGTTTAGGTGTAAGTCCATTTGTTATGGATGAGTGTTTCTCTGCCATATAAGGATTGGTTCTTCGGACCCCAAATTGGTTATTTAAGTGTACAATCACAAAACCTGTTGTGGACGGGATCGACACCAAACCTTAGATTACGGAGAAAGAAGTTCCATCGGATATACTAGTTTACGGACATCTATGGGTTACTCTTGGTGAAGTCCAGTACTTGGCACATTATAGTGGATGGTATGTCTTGGTGTCATATCCGTCGGACCCCCTTATATTCGTGATGGACTTGTGGACATGCCTAGTTGCGGTGACATTATGTGCTTACTTCCAAATAGTGCATAGCTTGTGGGTAAAGTGTACCAACTTCTGTAGAGTGTATAAAACTATCCGAATGTCTGTTGTTACGGCATATTAACACGTCAAACCAACACGCCAAACCTTGAGCTCACGTCGATTAGCCACATCGCCACATCGCCGTGGCCATCGCCAACCACGTTGCAATCGTGACCCTCGGCTGGATTGGCCACGCGCTCGTCGTGGATGTGACGGAAGGACGGCCCCGGCTCCTCCACACCGCCTAGACAGTGCTCGTCGTGGATGCGACCGAAGGATGGCGGCGGCATCGGGCTGGCCGGGGCTGCTCTCAGTTGCGCGATGGGCAAGGGAGCCCTCCTCAGTTGACCTTCCTATCGTGGCTGTCGCGCGGCGAAGTGGGGGACCAAGCCCGCGGTGATCGGGTCAGGTGGCGGGCGGCCATGACTTGCGGTGGGGAGAGCGAACGTCCGCCCCTGAGCTTGGAACGCGACCGCCTGCCTTTGAGCCAGAACCTTACCTTCCTCCATGTCTCCAATCAGAGCCACGCCGTGAGGAAGTCGTTCTCGTGTCCTGATGATATAAGAATCAGGATGGTCATCTCTCTCTTGGTCCGAAGGCTCCTCGACGAAAAAACCTAACTAAAGCCACTAAGGTAAAATTGGTTCTGGACCTAATAAGTAACTTCGAATTGAGGAGGACCATAGAAGGAAGGCTCTTTTGTTTTATTTGAGAGTTTGAGACCATGGAAGGAATTTTCTTATTTTTTTTAATGCAACATGCTTGAAGCAGTTGAGCTTGTGAAACCCGTATTTGTAACATGCTTAATTTTTTCTTTTTTTTGCGAAACTTGTAACATGCTTAATTGTTTTGTGAAAAATGAAATGAACTCATTGCTGAGGGCCAACACGAGGGCTTGATGGGCGACTAACCTAGGATCGGTTAGAAGATAATTTTAGGAAATAGTAGAGTTCAACCAGTTTTGTGTGGTACAGGCACTCGTCCCTATAGTTGTGTTGTACGGGCATTCGTTCCTATGAAGAGTGGGTTAAGTGAGTTTGAGATTCACGAAATTACCAAATTACCGTAGAAACTTGCATCCGTATTAAATTTGAGATTTGAACTTAGGTGGATTGGTTCCATCTTAAAGAACATAACTATCTGAGCTAGATTTAGTTTGCATACATCTTTCAGCATTCAATCTAAATATATTATGGTTAATTTTTATTTACTAATTGTTTATTTGATACCGATTTTCCGATCGAAGAACTCATGTACTCAAGGTGCAAGGTTTTGCATGTGCAGGAACGCATTTTTTATATATACGCAGGTGATTTGACATGGGTACAACATAAACACAAAATTTGGGTCTGCTTTGCAGGCCATTGACATCAGATTGGAACTGATGTCACGTCCACAATTTAATCATTACAAATGTAGACTACTAGTTTAGGCTCACAAAAGCATGTCTTTGTTTGTGACATGGCTCAGGACTACCACTATTTCCGACTCACAAAAGCATGAGGATATAAGAACATCTCTAAAAGCTTCTGAAAAAGTCAATCCTAGCAATCTGGTTTGGTAGCAGCTCAAAAATTATTAGAAATAATTTTTCTTATCTTTTCTCACAGTTCTCCCTACAAATAGATTAAGAATACTTTTAATTGGATTATGACAGCATTTAGGGTCAACAATATTATTTCTTTTAGAAATATAGGGATTGGAGTTTAATCAAATAGAAGAATTGGAGTTTAAGAACATCATCAGGTGAGTCCTATAAACTTTCCCTATATTAAACTGATGGGTTTAATCTAAAAACTGATCTCCAACAGTTCTCAAAACAACTTAAGATTTATTCTCCATACATTCGCCTCTTTTGTAGCTAGAAACAAGGGAAGTTTGAGGCCCACAATCCCACTCTTTCAGTCTTTCTAATGAAACCAACAATAATGTGAACCCAACTGCTGATGTAGCATAATCAAAAGCATTATTAGATTCTTCATTGCAAAAAAAAAAAAAACAATATTAGATCCACTTTTAAAAGGATTGTTAGAGGATGAGAGAAAAATTGACTTCAATGTTTTTTTATATTAACCCAAAAATAAGTTTTTAGGGATTTTTTGGAGATACTAAGTGTAGATCTTTACCCTCTACGCACTACGAGCCGACACCATGAAAAAGACGATAAATTTTGGGAACAGCAACATTTCTTTCTAGACCAAGATCATGTAAGTTTGTATGTATGTCAGATGTCAAGCCTACATTATTTATTGCATAATTCATGCAAAAGCTATCAAATAGATGTCCAAATGAAGTACCATGCGGTCTACAAACAAGAAAATATTGCTTTTGATTTGGTTAACTTCAAACGTCAAAAGGAAAAAAACATTAATCTTTCTATGATTTCCAATCAGGTGTACATTACACAGAATACTGTATGGCATTATAGTTACACAAACATGGGCATGAATCAGCATATAAAAACAGTCTACTATAACTCTTATATGTAACTAACAACTAACTCACCCCCAACCGTCAAAAAGGGTAACAAAAAGGTGAAAAAAGGGGATTACAGTAATGGAAAAATCCCTTCGAAACAGCACTTTAAAATGTTGACAGCCTCAATAAAGTTACTGAGGCTCATCTTCAGCAAAGTTATCAGAAAGACTGCGCTGTGACAAACGGTAATAGAGAATTCCCATCGTTGCTATACATGCCCTGCAACACAATATTTTTTTGTATGTGCATTAGTCCATATTCGGTCAAAGGCAGAGTAAAAACATTATCTTCTTCAAAACCAGATTTTGCAAGATAGGAGAAATACGAGCATTTTAAAAATTAAGTTGTACAAAGGTCCAAATCTTCTCTCAATCAGAGTACAAGATGCTTGGATAACAGTGTCTATGAACTTCTAATTTAGCACAATTTTGAAACTAGTTTACCCATTGCAACAAGTAATACACAGCTAGAGACAACTTGCAAAGATGAATTTTAGATGTCAGATGTTGAAGTACATGCTACCTGATTACTAAAAGAAACTAAATATTACATTCAAAAGTGTCAAAGTTTTATACTTCCCATATAGTAATATGATCATACTTGAAGATAATACAAAACCCTGAAGATAACACCATTCAGTAGTGTGACTAGATGTTCAAATCAGAGAGAACGACACTGAAACAGTACGTTTTCTAATTATTGCTACAGATCCAGAGAGAGCACATAAGGCATAATGCCTGCTTTATTGATTGTTCATGATCATCCTAGTCAAATATAGTACAAACATCAGGAATGAATATAGGTTCCAGAACTCTTAAGATACTTGTACACTTCAAGCATCGTTGCATGTTGTAATCGCTGATTAAAATTCAAAATACCAGTCCTAGTTACAACTGACCAGAAAAGGTACCAATGTTTCAAAACAAAAGGAAAAGCACCAGTTCTTTATAAGAGATTAGATAGTGGAAAAACATATTTTGAGAGTGAGGAGGAAAGCATGTTGGCAGACTCACAAGATAGCCATTGCAAGTAAGATCTTTGTGGGATCCATCCGTGATGATCTCTGATGTCTCTGTCGGCCCTCTGGGCCATCGCTCTCTCTTTTTGATGGTGCTGTGACTGGTAATGTTGGCAGTGCGCTAGACCAGAAAGGTAGCAGCATCCTTAGAAATCTGTGTCGAAATGTACCTGTAAAAGAAATTAAGCATGTTAACTTCTTCAAGCTGAATGGGGGAAACGAGACTATTCTCTTCAAACAAATCTAGTGTTTCCTTAAATATTAAATTCATGTAAGCTGCAAAGTTTACAAGCAATATTGTACATCTGGATACGCTCAACAAAAAATTCAATCAAAATCAAATTCACTAAGCATATATGTTCCGGTAAATATCAAGGTTATTAATTGCTAGAGTTTGTGTGCAATGCAGGTCAGTGTTAATGTGACAAGGTTACCTTCTACAATGGGCAAGAGAAATATCTATATGTGTGTACTGTCGCCGTAACTCACTCTCTTCAGCAAGAATTTTAGTAACACGACAACGATTTGAAACTGATTGCTAATTCTAAAAGAACCAAAAGGCAGGAGAGCAAACATGCTTAGCTCAGTTTAGGACCCCAAAACACCATTCTTTCCCAATTAGCGGAAAGAATTATACATACCTAAGTTTAATTCAGATCATCTTATATCAAAATCAGTGTACCTAAAGGATTTATAGACAGTATTAAGGTGAACTATGAAACAAAATTACGCCCCCCCCCCAAAAAAAAAAAAAGCGTCGTCCAGCACATCACATACTTACCCCTCTTGGTGTACTTTTTCCGGTTTCCATCTTCATCATCAGCATAATATGAAATTTCTGAATTTTGTCTCTCAACGCTGGTAGCACCTTTTCTTGTCATGGCACCGGGCTACACAACAAAGAAATTGTTGTTCTGTAAGAGAAACTGGAACAGAAGACAGATACATAGTAAAAAGAAAGACGAAAATACAGTGAATTCTCAGGCCATACCCCATGTGGGCTCGGGCTTCTGATGAAGTTGGACTCCTGTTCTGGGAATTGGGTTACTATTGGGCTAGGACCATCAACTTCAACAATCTCAGGTTCAACATGGATAGCTTTCCCGGATCCTAAAGCTGCAGAAGAGTACATTCCCGACTGCAATGTTGATGGTAAAGCTGGATCTACTGGGTTAACTGTGTTTGCACCAATAGATTCTCTATCACCAGAAGTGGATAAACGTTTAAGAGGGTCTGAAGCAAAAGCAGGTGGTGTGCGGGTATCAGCTTTAGATATTGTAACAAAGTGATTTCCAAAAACATTCTTCTCCAATCCAGTCTGAAACATATCAGAAAAATGATAAATTAATCACCTGGGCATGAACAATCTTGTAGTAAACATAAACATAGTCTAAATGGTAACTGAACAAGCAGAACCATTTGCTAAAGTATATAAGAGAATTTTAAAGCCATTAAGGAATTAGAACATTGAGAGTTAATTTGATATCTTCCTTCACTTCAACAATACAACACATTTCATTAAATTTCTCTGCTCATAGAACACAAAGACCAATGGAAATTGCACAGTGCTGAAAATGAGATAATTATGTCAGATAATGAAAGAAGAAATGCATGAAAGGAGTCTCTAGTACATAATCCCTCCTTCCCATTAGGCCATTCTCAATGTCAAGTTTCATTACGTTGTTTCCAAGAGTGCCATGTCATCCAATAATGTTTGAATATAAATGACACTAGGTCTCTCAATGCTAAGTTTCATTTCACAGTTTCATATACTTGTGTACCAATAGGAATTGTTTAATATGTAGAGATGAAACTCAAACCCAAAGTTTCGATAACCATGTAAACCAAGTTTCATCCCTATGAAACTTAATTCTTCCCTTTCCTAATAAAGTTCATGCCATGTCAAGAGTTTTGCCTACATGGCATACTATTTAATGCAAATGAAACTTGCATTGAAAATGGCCTTATATCCACATTTGCCTCAGGCCCAAAGACCAAAAAGAAGCATTGATGCCACTTAAGAGTCTATTTAATTAAACATTTCATTGGTTGCTGGCGTCTGCCATACATGTCCCAGGCCAATTACTAATTACTACATTAATTAGACAATTAGACAAATTGTTGCATGCACAAGGGAAGAGAAGATTAATGCTGTCAAAAACAAATACACATTATAATTTGAAATTTTTGTTTCTTTGTAATATGCTTTGTGTATTGGGAAGGAGGGAGTACAAAGGAGTGGGGTACGCTATGAGTTACCTAACGTATGCTAATACAGCAAAAAGTAGTATTCAATTACATATATTTGAACTCTCAACACAAAAGGTAACTATTTTTATTTAGAAATATCTATAAAAGGACAAAGAATCCAGTGGCTTTGATTTGGGCAAGCAGGAACATATTTCAATGGCCTAACCTGGACTATTGCTTCCTTCAGGTTAGCATGAAGGTGAGAACCTGTATCTTTAATGCTCGAGGGTGGCCATATCTGTTAGATCAAAGAATTGTGAGATGCTGAGAGTCAAATAACCGATACATAACACAAGAGCATGCACACACAGGGCAACTGCATTCAACTTACAGGTGAAGAACATGAAGGGCAGACATATCCAGCTGGTGCTGTTTGGGTTGGAAAATTTTTTATATGTGATATCAAGCATTTTGTGTGCATCACATCTGTAAGAAGTCCATGAAACAATATACATTTGTGTCAATAAATTTGCCTTCATGAAATGGCAAATTTAAGCATTTCATTGATAAAATATCACATACGCAAGCAGCCCAATCGTGTAGTTTCTTCACTTCCAGCTTCCAGAACCGAATTACAAGATGAACAATGCTGTGGCCAGTCATAGTCAGAGTTCACAACCCATTCAGCATAGTTTTTTACCTACAGAACATGGTCAGATATTAGCCTCTAAAAACTAATGTGGCAGTGCTCCTTTTCTTAGTAGTAGGACAAAAATAGAGATGATGGATTCACAGGTGTGATGTAAGTGTCTCTGTAACATTTTCTGTTCACACACAATTAGTTGAGTAGGACTTATGATCATCACATACTGTCAAGATGAATACCACAAACGAAATGAAGACCTGGTGAAGAAAAATGCAAGAAGCACGCAGACCTTTTACTTAGCCAAGATGCTGGGCATCTAAGAAACTAAAATGTATATCAGCAATTTCCTATTACATGTTTATATTTCAAAAATCTAATGCCTATATTCCAGCACACTAGATCCTGGGAAAACTAAATTGTGCCCAAGGAGGATAGGAGAAGCTAAATAAATAAAGTAAATGTACGGTTTCTAGGGAACATAAAATCGAAATTAAAGCAAGAGACATAAGCATAGTCATGAAAAGGTGCTGATGGCGATAATGTATTATGCATCAAAACGAAAACACAAGTATATCTAGCAGAGGCGCCTACCAGTTCCTTGTCATAGAGGGAACACTGATCGGTTTTTAAAAACTGTAAGCATGTTTCATACAAAACCTACTCCTATGGAGACTCAACAAGCAAGCTCAACTTCACATAGTAACCAAAATAAAATCCAAATAGAACAGTGAGCCAGCAAATATTGTGAAAGAATACATCCAGGAGCAGGATACATGAATCAGTGAACACTTCGTAACATAACAGCTTAGCTACTGTTTCAAATGAAAAAGTTTTTCATCTAAATATATTTGTGTGCGAGCAATAAGAATTATGAAAGTAGAGAAACTCACCACACACAGCTGATGCTCCGGGAAGCATATGCACTCGCCACAGACTGGAACCTTGTGGACGAAGCAGTAAACCCTGGTGGCCTGGGAAAGAGAACAAGAATTAGGGACAACACATGGAAGAAACTGGTTGAAAGAAATGCCTGCAGGTTCCCGAACCCTACAACCCCATCGGCACCGATTCTGACAACATCAATCACCTCACTACAAATTTCAGCACATAGCCTACAGCTTGCTAGCAGCTCCTCCCGCGCCCTACGACATCTAAGAACAGGATGCATTCAACAAAGTGCCTACGCACATAAGAACCGACCGTCATTCCCCGGCGCAAGGCGAACCCCAGCGCATTGAACTCATTCTACACCCCAAAGCTCCCGCCTTCCGTGCCGAATGGTTGGATCCGAAGCACGCCACAGCCGAATCAGCCCGGTCTCCGCACCTCAGATCCCAAATCCAGCCGCGCCAGCAAAATAACACGCAACAACCACGGGGGTTTGCGGCAGGGTCCGCCGGATCGGCGGAGGGGGAGGAAGCTACCTTGCGGCATTTGCACACGACCATCGCCGGAGGATCTGGGAGGCCGCGCTCCCCAGGTGGATCGCAAGGCAGGGGAGGAGGGCGCACGGCGCGCGGGGAGATCTCGCGGAAGGTAGAATGGAGACAGACAGTGTCCCTCTCCCGTCTCCCCACTCTTCCTTCACGGTCGGTGTTTGGTTCGATACGGGCCGGACCCGTACCGTGCCGATGCAGGAGGTGGTAGGATGTGGATCCCACGGTCGAGGATTTGGCGGCTACGTGTTCGCCGGAATGCTGGTGTTCCTGTAATTCCCTTCTAAGTTGTTCCTCATGTCAATATAACTAGTCAACCATCTCGTCACCGTAAACAAAAAATGATTGGCCCAACCCTCTCTCTCGCCTAAGTCTTTTCCAGCCGCCGCCAAGCCCCCGCCCCCCCCCACCCCACCCCACCCTCCTTCCTTCCCTCCGGTGACTTGGCTAGCGGCGAAAAGGAGAGGGAAACCCTCCCTCTTCCACCGAGTAGTAGTAGTTGTTGTTTGTTCTAGTTTTCTTGTAGCGGGAGGGCATGTCTCGCAGTTGGTTCCTCCTGACGGTCGCCATCGCCACGCTCATCGTCGCCGGATAGTTGCCCGGTGTGGTGGGCTGTCTAGAAGCTTTCCCCAATAAAGTAGCTATAGGTTATCCCCTTTCGCCTCCGCACCACTTCTCCGCCGTCGACTTGGGAGCCATCGCCCCCTCCTTAGCAGATCTGCGGCGTCGGATCCGTCGCCCCCTCGTCGGATCCTGCCCACCCGCCACCTCATCCCTACCATGTTGACTCCCCGCCCCACATCCTCCACCAGTGCAGGCCCTCGTCGGTCAACACCGCGCCATCACGCTCCCCGACACTGATTCGACGCCGTCCAGCCCCTTCACCTCGTCGCACTGCCGTCCCGTAGGCCTTGCTGTGCTTCGCCGCACTATAAGGCTGCGGAGCCATCGCGCCTGGCGCCGCCGTCGAAGGCCTCCCCGCCTTCTGAGCTATCACGCATGGCGCCGCCGCGGGAGGCCTCCCCGCCTAGATGGTGGCACCTCGCGGGACGAGGTCCCCTACCCCTGGATGGCTCTCTGGCCCGTTAGGGCTGAGTATCTTTGCCAGGGCTCTAGGGGGCCCTCTAACAGATGGGCCTGTTTCAGTTGGGTCCTTTCGAGCCAATGGAGGCCTAGATCTAGGAAGATTGTCCACAACGTCGTTCCTCACTTTCCGCTCCTAGGCGGCCACAGCAAGCTAAGATCTCAACGTCGCGCACCATCGGAGATGAAGAAGCTGCTCAATTACACATCATTGCCTCTCCTACTAAATCTACGGGGCGATGATGATTTGTCATGATAGCTTATTTGTCCCTCAATCTCCGCTTCGCTTCCAATGGAGACCCTTTCCACCGCTCGTCTCGTGCCACCGACTTCATCGACGTTCAAACCTTAGCTTTTGTTGTCGTCGTCCGGGAGATTATGCTTCGACACAAGCTACGGTCTACGTTTCGACGAATGTGTGTGTGCGTGTTGTTGGTGTTTTATGCTGTGTGCATGTGTACGAGACTCCATTCCATAGAGTGCTCATTTCTTCTAGTGCAATATATTTCCCGTATAAAAAAAAACATCTCACGCATTTGCACGGTTATTAACTTGGTATTCTATTAAAAAATTAAATAATTTCTCCCAACTTCGCACTTTTGATTTTTACTGATTATTTATAATTAACTTTGATTCAAAAGATCAATTCATAATAAAGATTAATGTTTTTAATTTTAATTAAAAATTATGCATGACTATATTTATTTTTATTACTTATTTTGAACTTTTGTAATGTATATATTTTGATAATATAATCATTTGTACTGGAGTGTTCATATCATTTCTCAATCATGAACCTCGTGATGAACAGACTAATGCATTGTACTCTTTTTGTCCAAATTCACTTATCATTTTTGGAGTGTTTTTGGCGTCTAGGTTCGAGAGAATGTTCGGTTAATTAAAAATTATGCATGTCTATAATTAATTTTATTACTTATTTTGAACTTTTATAATGTATATATTTTGATAATATAATCATTTGTCTGGAGTGTTCACATCATTTCTCAATCATGAACCTCGTGATGAACAGCTAATGCATTATTGTACTCTTTTTGTCCAAATTTACTTATCATTTTTGGAGTGTCTTTTGTGTCTAGGTTCGAGAGAATGTTCAATTAATTTGGACATATATCTTCAAGATTTGGAATATATTCAATGAACCTAATAAAAGGGGAAGATGATAAATAATTTGGGATAGAGAGCTTATAGTTCCTCATATAAAAAAATTAGAATAAGGCCTCCTTTGGAACAAAGAAATGGTGTAGGAAAAATGGAAGAATTGAACCTAAAGAAAATAATCTTATATAGCCCTTTTGAATTGTATGATTCGTTTATAGGAATTTTGGACGATAGAAAAGTTTCCTCCATATTTTTGAGGAATTTTAGCATGAGGTCCAACCTCATATTAAACTCTTTGAAAGTTTCATGACACATGACATCTCTCTCTTTGTTCCTTCTCACTAATGAACATATAATCTCAAAATTCATGTGTTTTTACTATGATACATCCAACCATCTTGGAGGAGCAATTCCTACATTTTTTTATTTCATAGAATTCGAAAACATATGCAACTTCAATCCTACATTTTTTCTGTTCCTACATTTTGAGAATCCAGCTTTTCAAAGGAGCCTAATAGTTGTCTTTCCATAAGGAGGCCTCACCTATACGATGACCAAGTTCGGGACAATACTTGGCAAGTGGAAGAAAAAAATATAAGAAAGTAATTCTCTTTCATCGTGATTTGTTAATTATACTTTTTTAATATAATTAAAATTTTGTGATCGTGTTTCCTGTCATGTCAAATATACATGTATGTAAAATTTCATAATTTTGATAAACTTTACAAATAAATTCATTTTTTCATAATTTTACTGAAGACATTATCGAGGCATTTCTGGTTTCAGCCCCTCATAATATTGACATCGGAATCAACTATTCACAAAGATGGTGGTGGTAGTTAGTTTCTCAGCTTCAACAAAGATCGAATGAAGCTTCCATTGCGGATGGCGTGGACACAGTGACTCCACAAGGCGACTTTTTGTTTACTTTTCGAAATATGGTCAATTAAAGTTGAATTTAAATTCAAATTTGAACACTATTTAAACAACTCGCAATTACGAAACACAACCTAATCTTAACAAAAATAGATGTTGATACTACTATAGATCCAATGAATTTAGATCATTTTTTTCATAATTTTTGAAGAAGGTTTAGATGACTGAAAAAAATCATTATTTCTTAACAACTATCCTAATTTAGGAATTTTTATTTTAAAAGCCATCATATTTGGGACTTTTCAAAACTAAAACGGGTGCTCCAGTGTATACTCTATCAGAAGAAAAAATCAAAATTAATTTTTGAGCTATCAAAGTATTTTTAATCGAGTGTTAGAGAGGCTTAAGTGTTAAGACAGGAAAAAAACGAAAAAAAATCAGCAATCGATATGTCGCCCAACCGAGAGGGCGATAGGTTGTTGTCGCCCACTGGTGGGACGACAGGTCCCACTGGTGCCACTTGTCGCCCTTCGGTTGGGCGATATGTACTGTCGCCCATTGAACGGGCGACGGAGCGACTATTTTTACAATTTTACAGATTTGATGGTTATTTATATTAAATAATTAAAAAAAATCGATTATTAATAAAAAAATTCCAATACAATGCCCATATGTCATTGCTCGGCAAGAGACGTAGCCCCTGGCCCGTCCGGAGCTGGGCTCAAAATAAATGGGCTAGGTTGCATTGCACCGCCTAGCCTAATCAGTCTGTATATTTCAAGTTTATGCCGAGGCCTACATACACTCACCGCGGCATACACACAGAAAATTCGCCATCAAGTCGAAGCACCTTTCGTAATTGCATCAGATATCCCTTGATAGGTTTCACTTCGCAGTCGATCTTGATTAAAGGCATGAAATGCCAGCCTGTTCGCTTCGACACAGGAGTAGGCATTAACACCAAACTGTTGTGTAAGACGTCCTGAACAGGTTGCAGGGTTAGGCTGATTCCTACGGTAATGAAAATAATACCGATAGAGCTCCAACATGCTGCATTCATCACGACCAGAGGTTTGTGAATTGTCGATTATCCTATACTTAATTCCGGGCTGGAATCCTCTGTCCCCATAAGGAAAAAGGAGAGGATATTGCAAAGCCATCAGTGCAGGGTGTATTGGTGATAATTGCTTTAGGTGTGACGATCGTGTCTCAACCACAACATCAAATTTGCAAACTGAAGAGGAAAGCCCACCCACAAGAAGGTCTGCTAGTTCAGGAGCGGTCGGAAGAATGAAACGACCATCATCAGCCTCCACAGGTCCTATAAGCCATATAGATACCTCTGGGGCTGTTGGTGAAAACAGTCCGTCCCTGGCCATACGAAACTGTTGCACAAGAGGATTGACCTCATTTAACATTTCAATCAAGGAAGCAACTATATCTGGGTCTGGAGATTCTGATGTCTGACTGTCACTCCAAAATATATTTAACCTGTTCTGAACTTCATTTTCAGTGTCATAGATATATAGTTGAGCATACTGAGGACGGGTACCATCAGCAGGCAGAAGAGAACCAATTCTATGGTGCACAACACCGTTAATCATGAAGACATAAGGACCCGAGCCTGTGTTGATGGATCGGTCAACATCAACACCCAGGGAGGTAAATGCGAACAGAGAGTTATACTGCCTTATCAGCTTCATGAAAGCCCTTGACCGTGGAGCACCGTCAAAGCGAATAAGTTGTTGCAGTAACAGCGGCAATGCCCTAGGAGCTGGGAAGTCAATTTTACCACCACGACAGCAGAGGTTGTACACAATATTGTGAACTGAATGTCGGCTCTGACTCACTACTCTTTCTTGGTACCGGAAAATTGCTGAGCAGTGCCTGCACGTGTAGTCCGGCCCACCATAGTAGGACCGACCTGGATAGGTGGCTATTGGAGGAAACAATCAGCAAAAAGGTTTAGGAAGGCCTTCTGATCGTTCAGAGATGGTAACAAGGGTCTTCCACATGAAGCTACAAGAGTACCTTTCTGATCTAAAGGAAGGCCGTATGTATGGACCCATCAAAGCATGTAAGCTTTTGATCATTTTGAGAAAAAACCAGATTTCATTTCCTATAACGTAGTCGATCAAGTTTAGGCCGACCCGTAACTCTCTTCTTTGGGTTTGGGTTTGGGTTTGGTTAACCCACTCGAGTGCACCTTGAAAATTGTTTTCCCTGCACACCATGGGCATTTTTTTTTTTTTTGATCTTCACACCATGGGCATTAACGGCCCAAGCCAGGACAGAGGACAGAACAGAGCAGCACAAACATGTTTTTTCCAGCCAGGACAGGGGACTGCAAAGAACGGTCCAGGATTTTCCTTGTAAAATTTGGACAGTACAAGCACGGTGAAACCCGACCAGCCCCACTCTCAGTCTCCATCCTCCCAGGCCAGCCCCTAGCCCCCTACACCTAATCTGCCTCCTAATCGGCGAAACCCCTCCTACCATCTCCGAAAGCGAGCTCGACGACGAAGGAGGCCCGGATCTAGGAGCCCCGAGTCTGGCTCCAATCCTGTCACGCGCCACCGTCGTGACTCCACTCCTAGGCCATCTATCCAGTCATCGCCCCTTCCTCCTACATCCACAGCCGCAACAAATGTTTAAGACAGAAATGCCACAATAATTTGGATCGCGAAAAACACGGGGCAAAAGAAAAGAAAAAAAAATTAAGAACAAAAGGCAGGAACTGAAAAAGCTCGTGTCTTTGACCAATAGCAGGAGAACAGGACAAGGGCGAGGAGGAACAGTGGATGGAAGGAACAAAAGAGTGATCTCTCCAGGAGGCGGACAAGAGCTCGGAAGCAGCTGGGAGGGCCCACGCGAGCACTCACAGAAAGAAACAGATTCAACAGTGAGTACTAGCAGCAGCTGCAGCTCCTCACCTGACCTCCCAGTCCCAGCCGCTGCACCATCAGCGTGGAAGTCGTGGGACTTGCCCCTGATGTTGAACCATTTCCTCACCAGGCTTTTGGACCACGACAGCTGCAGAAACGACCACAGCAAGAATCAGCAATTTGGCATTTGCAAGGCTCGGAGAGAGACTGAAGGTGTGGTTGAGACTTGTGGGCACCTTGCTCTTCTTGCTGCTGCTTCCATCTCCCATTGTTCCTCAGGAGCAGAGAAACAGCACTCATGCAGCCAGGCCAAGCAAGCAATGGCGCCTCTCTGTACTCTACTCTTGACCTCTCGGCGCAAGAAAAAGATGGCCGGCCAGGTGAGGCTATGGTAGGAGTCAGGGGAGATAGAGACGAGCGGGGCACTGTTCGTCTTTCTGTGCACAAAGATTACGATTTGATGGAAAGAAGAAGGGAGAAAGAAGGAAGGCTGCAAGAGCTGTTTTGAGAGAGAATTCTCTTTGTTATTATCGGGAGCTGGGAGGAAGACAGGGCTGGAGCGGAATGGCTGGCCTCCCAATCCCAAGCAAAGGACGAAACAAAGAAGGAGCTGAGCCAAATGGCAGCACTGATGCTACTCCCAGTGTCTCCTACTTCTAGGAGTTAAAGGCCTACTGCCATTTTAGAGTGGCTCAACAGACATTCTCTCACCTACCCTCCTGTTGGAAAGTCACCGTTTAAACATCCCCATTAGCAGAGAAACACTCCAAAAAAAGCAGTCAAGAATGGTGATGCAAACTAATTACTGTGCTGGGGTAAATGGCGGTGTTAACGGCGGACAATGGTCAACTAGTGAAGCAGGCGCACCACGCAGCGCCAATTAATAAAAAGATCATTTTTTCTTTTATCTTTATTGGGAATAATTTAAATAATTATATTAGTTTTGTGTGTTGTCACTTACTGTATGAGCCATTTAATTAGACTGATTGGGTATATAAAGCTAGCCAGCTGACCATGGCTCAAAAATATATTAGTAGATCTATAAATCAGAGGTAATAAAAATGATGACCGGACACCAGTTGTTTAAAGCCCAACAAAAATTAAGCAGGCAAAGCAGATCAGAATAAGAAAGGAATAGAGCACTAGCCCAAAGCAAGTGCATGTGAACGTGAGCATTGGCCCAAACATAGATGTGTGCGTCCCTGAAATGGAAGCAAAGTGTCCAGGAGTCTACGCGGCCGATTCTTCCAATAACACGGCGGTAAAAATACACGTGCTGCGCTGCCGAAACTCCACATCGCCCAAAACACCGTACGGGCGCGGAAGCCACGGACGGAAATTACGTGAGACCCGGTCTCACCCAGATCGGTGAGACCTCCATCCTCCAGGCGACACGTGTACGATCCTAATCTCAAAACAACGCCCCCACTAATCCACGTCTTACGTATTAACGACGCTGTTTCTCTATTAATGGTGTCCGTTAGGTTGTAAAATGTTTCGTCTTCGATGATCGCAGACCCGTCAAATTCCGCACACAAGCTGCCAGTCCAGTCTTCAATCGATCACTCACGGCATCCGGCGGCGGCGCATAAACGCCTACTTACGAGCTGTATGGAGTTTTGTTGCCGCCGATGCTTCGTCCACACTGGTTGTTCCATGTTCCATCGAATTGCGGCAACAGGAAAAATTCAAGGTTCACTGCTGGTTTGTCCGTGGGTTGTAGTCGGCTTGTTGCCCTCCAGCTCTTCAACAAACCATAGCTGAGTGGTTCTAGTTGCAGATCGAAGTCCTTTCTAGCAAACTCCAACTGAAAAGAATCACAAGATATGCTGATTGCTCTGCTAAATTAGGGTGATTTACATAACCAAAATTTAGTATATGGCTATGAATGTTACTGAATTCAATGAGGTGTTGTTTACTTCTCTGTAATGATTCATATTGGTGTGGAGCATTTGTGCGTCCCTAGAAGCAAGCTGATCTGCTCACAATATATTTTCATGACATTCATTTGTTCTCCAAATATATAACTTGATACAAGGCAACGTTCAGATTCAGCAAAGAAGATAAAGAAATGTCTAGTGCTCAAATTTCTGGTCGAATAGCAATCCTAATGAACCAGTCTACACACAACTTTATGAATAAATGTCACACCGGCTAGTTCACTTATCAAAATCTAAACATCGAGAAGCAGGAACTCCTTGTTCAGCTTGAAGTAGCAGATTTGTAAATCCTCCTTGTATTGGCAGAACAGACATCATAGAGTTATCTCCAAAGGGTATCATATTGTTTGTCATCACTGGAGCAACAATACCTGTAGCATTTGAGTAGAATGGTACCTGCAAGAAATCATTTTCCAAGAAATAAATGGTGTTAAGTTCTGAAATACTCAGATATATATAAAGGGACACCAAGTTTTCATAGTCTTACACTTTGCTCTGAAGTCCCAACAGAATTCTGTGAAGTCCCAACAAAATTTGTATCTGACAATGGCCTTGGATCCTCTGTTGTATACAGGAGAAGAAAATGAGTTGGACAGCGACTACAGAATGTGCTAAACAAGTTACTTCTCTATTTTTATATATGACACTAGTTAACTAATCAGCCTCATACATAAAAGCACAAAGGATTAGTACATACCTCTCTTTCTTGTGTTTTTACTAGCATTTTTCTTTCCTCCTCCTTCAAGTACATTTTTCTTTCTTTTCTGCGTCCGACCTCCTTTATGTGGAGGTACCCTAAATGATATGCGCTCCTCTACATCCTGTTTTGTACATTGCATAAAACATTGTGGAGCTTCATTTTCATTCAAGTTTACCTGGCTCAATAATTTTTCGACTTCTAGAGTCAACTTATCAAATCCATCTTCCAAGTGCTGAAGAGCCTCTTTTGAAGCTGCACATTGCAGTGCAACTGATATCATTCTTCGCGAGAGAAGTGCACTCTGAGATGACAAGTTGTTAGTCTTGGGATATTTATCAGATGAAAATGTCCCTCGTTTTGCATACTTTGTCCATCTACTCAATATGTATTTTGACGGCAAAGTGATAATGTCGTTGTAGTTGAAGACGCGTAGTGCATGCTTGCATAGCATACCTGTATAGTTGGAGAACTCTTATAGAAATGAAAAGTTATTTATATAAGATTGAGAACTAATGAAATTTGCACATACCTAAAGAAACATACTTCTTGCAAGAACATGACACCTGCATTTCATCTGAATTAAAGATAACTATAAATTCATCTTCGCTTCGATCCATAGAACTTATCATGTATGTGCTTGTTGTCCCTTCATGACTTTGCAATTTGCATGACTGAAAAAATTGATTTTTGAATTCCTTCTCAAAAACAGTGTACAAATTTCTTGTATATGATTCAGCAGCTGTCTTCAACAAAGGCAAGTTTTTAACGCAAAGAACAGGTTCTGAGGTCCGTGATCGGAAGTCTTCAGTTAATTCATTGGCACGAAGGCGTGCAGCACACTTTTCATATTCTACCAAGAGTTCTGAAATTGAAAGCTTTCTACGGAAAGTTTTCTTGAACACATTATTCATACCTTCACACCTTTGAGTGGATGTCATGTCTGCACAAAATGTATCATGACGGTGGACAGCGGCCCATTTCTCACGCAGTGCATATAAATTTTCCATCCATGAATTATTTTCAAGATTGTAAGTTCTCAACAAATGTTTCCATTTCATATCAAAATGCGCTACTGATCTTTCTTCATATATGCAACTCTTAAATTCTGTAAGAAAGTCATGATTATTGGCGATTACATGGCTGAGATGTTTTCCAGCGTTCTGGTATATGTGCCATAGGCACAGACGGTGGCTTGAGTTTGGGAACACAATCTTAATTGCTTTGTCCATTGCAGCACACTGATCTGTAAAAATTGTTTGAGGTTGCTTCCCGGACATTACTTGCAAAATGGTTCTAAACAGCCAAATGAATGATTCGGCACTTTCGTCAAATAACAGTGCAGCCCCAAATAGAATAGTTTGCCTGTGATGGTTTGTCCCAAGAATTGGAGCAAATGGCATTTCTGACTTATTTGTCTGAAATGTAGTGTCAACACACATGACATCCCCAAAGCAAGCATAGTCTGCAATACTGAACCCGATCTCTTTAGCATATGCATTATAGAATTTGTAAGCATCTTCCTCTGAATTGAAGGTCATGCCCACCTTTGGAACAAGTTCAATAGAAACGGACTGACCATTAGCCTACAATGAAAGATTATCAACAGATCGTCCACCAGTACTACTAAATTACCAATATCTATTTAATATAGTATAATAAAGAGGCATCAGTTACCTCCAAATTTGCCATTGCAGCTCCTTCAGGTATACCGTCATCCAAGTTGGAATTCGTATCAGCAACATCAGGATTGGGATGAGAGCTTTGGCCTGCATCATGAACAGACAAGTGCGACATCCAGAGAGACCTGCAGGAACGTAAAATTCATGCGTATGTGTTGATGAGCTGCTGCCGGTTGCCGCGCACGATTGATCGAAGACAAAAGCAAAAGCCGATGCGTGTATTTTGGCGTACTGCTGTCGGCCGCCGCACACGATTAATGGAAGACGAAATTACTCTCGTGATGACGAAACGTCGTCCAACCCTAACGGAGAAACGGCGTCGTTAATACGTAAGACGTGGATTAGTGGGGGCGTTGTTTTGAGATTAGGATCGTACACGTGTCGCCTGGAGGATGGAGGTCTCACCGATCTAGGTGAGACCGGGTCTCACGTAATTTCCGTCCGGAAGCCACGCGCTATCAGCTTAAGACTATGACTTAAAGCAGGAAAGAAAGATTTCACGAAAATGTTTATAAAACCCCATAAAGTGGAAATTGTTAAAGTCCTTTGGAAAATTCCACAAGTTACGAACTTACGATCGTTACTAGTAGTAGATAATAAAAGTGTTACTAATTAATGACTTGGGACAGTAACAAACCATGTCCCAGATATAACTAATAAACGGATTACATAGGAAATGAAACAAAAAAAAGCCCCTTCTATGATGTCTCTCTCCATTGCCTAGTGTGCCAATGGAAGTTGGCGGCATGCTGCAGCTTCAGAGGTGCCAACAGGGCATTGATGATAAGTCCAGTCTCTCGTCACGCTATGATACTGGGAGACATTGACTGAACACCGTTTCTTTTGCTTTGATTGCCTGAAAATTATTTGAGAGAATACAAGTGAGCGTGTGACTTTTGGAAGAAGGGACCAACGAACTTGATTATAGTGTAATAACGGGTCTCCATATTTTGCTTACCTCTTTCTCCCAATTTATGCGCAGTGTGATCCACATGAGCAACACCAGCTTGGTAAGGCTGCCACAAACAATACCTAGCCAAAGACCCTGTTTAAATCACGAGAGTCAGTCTTTCGAAGGCAGTTTCCCATGTAGTTGACATAATTGCAGTGATGTGAAAATGCCAAGAGAATATTTGGAGAACTTGGTACCATTCCATTCAGATGGATTACGAATGCAAGCAACACAGCCATTGGAATCCCAGCCAAGTAGAAGGCACCGAGGTTAACATGTGCACCGATTTTTTGCTTACCGCATCCTGTCAGCACGCCTGAAAATTAAAGTTTTTGGGATTTATTAGCGATTATTAATGCCTAATTTCGTTATATTGATCGGACTTCTAAATAGGTATGGAATTTAGATAATGGAGTACGATATTCAGTTACAAAGTACTCCATCTATTTTTAAAATGATGACAGTTCATTTTAAACTAACAAAGCTGTCCTAACGACATCAATAGAATACCGGAGGGAGTATAGTTTACCTGAAAGAGAACCGTGTAGCCCATCTGTGAAGAACGATATTCCTAGGACAGGTATCATTTTGGCAATGTATTTGACAACTTCAGGTTCATTGCTGTACATATACCCCCAGAAACCGCGCAGCAAAATCATTGTTGAGGCGATCAGCAAGCCTGACGATAAGGCAATAAACATGACGACCCGAGCTGCCAGCTTTGCTGCTTGCGGCTGACCGGCACCAAGTTCGTTCGAAACTCGTGTGCTATACATGTAAAAAACAAAGAAATGAGTAAGCTAATGTAAAGAAAATATGGCATAGGGAAAAATGAACTCTGAATCTCATATACCTGACGGCCGTGCAGAGACCAAAAGGTATCATGAACATTAAAGAGCCCGTGTTGAGACTGTGTAGGATTCAATATATTATTAGACTGAACAGAAAGGAATTGCAGATAATTAACAAAGAAGAGCTCATTGTTTACCATATCGATAAAACCGAGGTCTCAAGCTTTGGATTCGGTAGAAGACCAGAGAGCAGCACAAGCAGTTCAAACGACCACCACTCCAAGCTGCACACAGAAATCGTTATTTAGTCGAGATATATGGAAGGCTGTATAAGAAAAAGAAAAAGGGTAGTCTCACGCACCAGACCATCATCGCCGATGGAACGGCGAGCTTGGTGAACCGGTTCAGCTCCTTGAAGGCCTCCATGGAGAACCCAATCCAGGTCCTCTTGCACGTGCTCGAGAGCCTCACGTAGAGAAGTATCATGACGAGGTTGACGCCGTAGGTGACGACACCGCTCAAAGCAGCGCCTTGGCTCCCCATGCCGGCCCGGTAGATCAGCGCCCAGCACACAAAGACATGGCTCAGCGCCGTGGCGCCGGAGATTAGCATCACCGGCACCACGATGCTCTGCGTCTGCAGGAACCGGACGTGGCACACCAGCGGGACGTAGGGGACCAGTGACGGGATGAGCCACCGCGCATATGCGCCGGCCTCCGCAGCGATGTCCTCGTCCTGCCCCATGAGGAGGAGGATCCCGCCGGTGTTGGCCCAGACGACGGCGATGGGGACGCAGGCCAGCCCGAGGACGAGCATCGCGCGCTGCATGTAGACGCCGAGGAGGCCGTACTGCCGGGCACCGAAGGCCTGCCCGCACAGCGTGTCCAGCGCGCTGGCCATCCCGAAGAGGAGGCTGAAGCCGGTGACGTTGGCGACGGAGGTGGCCAGGGACGCGCCGGCGAGGGGAAGCTCGCCGAGATGGCCCACGAACATGACGGAGATCATCTGGACCACGTTCTGGAGGATGCAGCTGGCCACCAGCGGCCCCGCCAGCCTCAGCAGCCTCTTCGCCTCTGCAGCGATGGTGTTTTCTTCATCAGAGCGTGCCAGAAGCAACGGCTCCTCCGTGCTTGCCTTGTTCTCCATGACTATCGTCAGAGTTCACAAGTCCCTGTGAATGTGACCTGCAGATAGTTGGGGTGAAATGGTGAAGCAGAGAAGCCACTAGGAATGCCTTTTAGAGGATCTCAGTAGCTGATTCCCATCCGGGACTTACGTTTGGACTTTGGAAGCTGCATAGAAAGTAGCCGGTTTGGATTTTTCTGTGAACCATTTTGTGGTGCAAATGGTCCAAGACTTGACTGCCAAGTAAGAAATATCCGGCAGATCACTTTTATTGGTGGGGTACCAAATAATTGAAATGGAATCATTGACTATACCAAAATTTGTATTGCTTTGTTCCTACATGCAAATATAACGTTTTGTTCATTTTTTGCAACTGTAATGTTTTCTAGATTGAAGATATCTCTGATCATCATATCAATTTTTTTTTTTTCAGCATGTGATGGGCAAACTCTTACGCTGCCGTCGCCCATTTGCAACGGCTCCCAACTCGGGGACAATGTGGGTCTAAAGGGGCGGATAGGCGAGCTCCCGCATGGCGGTTGGGGGCACCAGGGCGACGTCGTAGCTTCAGGCAACTCGGAACCCCACCTGTGAACAGTGCGTGTTGCAACTGTTCACATTAAACCCGCAACCCTGTTACTGTTCACATACTGATTTCTCTTTTTTGTTACATTTTTTGTAAGTCTCCCTTGCAACTTAACTTTTGCATGTTTGTAGAAGGTGACATGAGCTATCCATTCATATTTTTGTTGGAATGTTTTGAGCATTATAGAGCTGCAAAAAAAAAAATTGATAACTCGGTAGCACCTAACCCACTTGTAACACCTGAACTTTTCTCTAGGCAAGAATGCTGATTTTTTAGATCTTTTTATTGTTTTTATTTTTATCTGGTCTACATAGTTCACATAATAGCTTGGATGCAAAACATATAATTGCTTAGTATTATCTATGTTTGAATTGAGGCTAAAATTTGACTTGATTCTTCAATATTTACTTTGAAGCTTTAGTTGAATGTAGCTGTAACCATCAGTGTGGTTCCTTTACATACTTTCTTCTTCCAATCATCTGAAAGTGTGTTGTGTACTCTTGTACAGAGCTCAAGATGTTAGAAAGTCCAAGGCTGAAGTCTTTGTAATGGGCAGCATATATAACAGCATAGTGCATATTTTCCTTTTAGGTAAATGTCAATCCAATCCATCTTCTCATATTATGAGATAAAAAAACTCTAACTACTACCATGTTCTTAGGAAATCATATTGTGTACTAAATTGCTTAATGCATATGTTACCTTTTGTTGTTTTTTTATTGACCTTTCGCTACTTTAGGCCACCAAGAAATGAATAGTTGGCAAAGCAATCATGATTGTTTTTGCATTGTGGGAAAAATAATAGTTATGTTTCCGATTAACTAATTGTTTCTTTCATATACAAATTTAAGAATATTGTTTGTGTAATTCCTAAGAATGTAAAGGACCTATGTGCATATGAGTAATATCGAGTGAAGGAGCTGGTGGGGAAAATTAACCCAACCAGAAATTCCCCGGAGAAAACATGGTAATCGAGCCAATGGAGCTAGGGTTCCGGCGGCGGCCATCGTTGTGGCTGGTCCGGCGGAGCTCCTTGATTTGCGGAGACGGTGAGGAGCGGCGCCCGGCAGCGAGGCGGCGAGTCCGACTCAATTATCCAACTCGGTAGGATATTGTCCGACTCCGGTGGTGATGCAAGGCTGCGGAGTCCGACTCCGATAGGACATTGTCCGACTCAAGTTGTGGTTGCTGAAAAAGTTGAGTGGAATTAGAAAGCGGGTTATGATGGTGACTCCGAGAGGAGATGGAGGTGAAAAGGAAAAGGGAGGAAGCTGCATTGAAGGCAGCAGTTGAACAAAGTGGAAGTGAAGATAGTTCACCTGCAACAAAAGACGAGGTGAGGAATGAAATGCGGTCCATGATTCAAGAATTGCTTGGGATGGGTCTCATTGGTGCCAAGGCAAGTGCAAGTCCACCTGAGTTGAAATTGGAGCTTGTGTCGGACGATGTGAAGCTAGAGGGTAGCAAAAACTATTTGAGCTGGTCTAGGAGTGCATGTGATCCTTGGAGGTAAAGGATTGGAACATTATTTGAATGCAACTTGTGTTGAGCTGGTTGATAAATAGAGTGTTGAGTGGAGAGTTTGGCATATGACAAACACAATGATAGTGATGTGGTTGTTGGAATCCATGTCACCCTGTGTTAGTAGGAGCATGGAAGCGGTGCGTGCTGCAAGTGAGGTGTGGACGTACGTGAGCAACATCCACTCTCGAAATGGCAATGTCATGGCGATGATGGAAATCCGGGGCAAGGCAGGCGCAGTGAAACAAGGAGGGAGAACACCGGAGAAGTATGCTGATGAGCTCCAATATACTGTGGGGAGAGCTAGATCACTATGCTCCTCTCCAAATGGAGACTCCACGAGATGTGCAGGTTGTTCACAAGTGGGTGGAGGATAGGAGAGTTACCCAATTCCTGAAATCCTGGATCCTAAATTCAAAAGTAGGAGGACAACATTCTGCCACTAGGAGAGGCTTCCCAACATTGACGAGGCAGTGTCGGACATGATTGATGAGGAGAGCGAGCATCGAACAATGGGGGGTAGCAATCTAGTCAAATCAGCCTATGTTGTCTTGAGGATAGGGAATGCTTCAATTGTGATGAGAAGGGGCATTTGAGTTTCAATTGTCCTCATCCAGAGAATAGTGGTGGACGGGGTGGAACCCGTGGTGGCCGTGGAGGCGCCCATGGAAACTTTGGAGGAGGTCGTGGTGGTCGTGGTGCAGGTCGAGGTCGTGGTTGTGGTTGCCCTAGAGCCAATGTGGTTGGTGCGAGAGGAGGTTCCTGCTGTCACCTTGACAGGGGAACAAGTCAAGTAGTGGGAGCAGTGGCAGAAGAGTAGATCTTGTGAGGGCTCCACCTCGGGGGATGGAGCAACAACAAGATCCAACGACTTCGATAACTTTGCCAACTATGCCCACATGGGTGAAGGTACTCGAGCACGGACACTTGCATCTGCATATCAGCATAACATAGATTGGGTCATAGATTCAGGGGCATCTAAGCACGTCACATGCATTTCTAGCTTGTTTAAAACCTATAGTCCCTACACCCACTCCGAGTCTGTTCGGATCGCTGACGAGCACATCCTAGCATGTTCATGGTAGAGGTTCCGTAGAATGCACATCATCTCTTAATCTATCCTCGAGTCCTGCATGTTCCTTCTTTAATTTATGTAAGCTCAATCATTGATCAATACAAGTGTATAGTAATCTTTGATGAAACATCTTGTGTCTTTCGGGATAAGGAGACCAGGAGGAGAATTGGGACTGGAGTCGGGCATAATGGGTTGTGGTGCATCGGTCAAGAGAAGTCTGCACTAGCAACAATTGTGGAAGGGAGATGGAGATCCAACTACTTCATCGTCGGTTAGGACATGTATCTTTTGAAGTTTTAAGTCGGTTGTATCCCACTATGTTCAAAGAAGTGGACAAGCATAGACTCATATGTGATGCAAGTGAACTTGGTAAACACACTAGATCCACCTACCCCAGATATTGGTCTCGCAATTATAAACCTTTTACATTAATACACTCGGATGTTTGGGGTCCTTGTTCAAGTAACTCGCTGTGAGTGGTGCGAAATGGTTTGTTACCTTTATTGATTGTTATACTCGTATGACTTACATCTATATGCTCAAGCATAAGGGTGAGGTATTTAGGTGTTTTCAAGATTTTCATAAGTTGATTGCAAATCAGTTTAATGCAAAGGTTCGGATTTTTCGGATTGATAATGGAACATAGTATGTGAATAATGAATTCAGGTCCTATACTTCAGATCAAGGTATGATTCATCAAACCACCTGCCCTGGGACTCCGCCTCAAAACGGGGTGGCTGAGAGGAAAAACCGTCATTTACTTGGAAGTGGCACGATCTCTCATGTTTCGAGATGAATGTACCCAAGTACTTATGGAGTGAAACAGTGATGACAGACAACATACGTTATCAACTGTATGCCATCTAGAATACTTGGTATGAGTCTCTTGCTCAACTCTTATTTGATCGACAAGACTTTAAAGTTCCACCTAAAGTTTTTGGTCATGTGTCCGCTTTGTGAGAGATCATTGGCCTGCGGTGGGTAAATTGGATCCTCAAGCTATCAAGTGTGTGTTTGTTGGTTATGCCTCAAGTCGGAAAGGATACAAGTGTTGGAATCCCATTGGAAGGAGGTTATTTGTGAGTATGGATGTAACATTTTGTGAGACAGAACCATACTACAAGAAGAGAGACCTTGATCAATTTCTAGAAGAATTCTCTCCAGCCAAGGAAAGTGACTGTTGAGAGGGGGAGAATGGCCAAGGTAATGATGTATTGTCCGGAGTCTTCCCGAGGGTGATTGTTGGGGGTTTAACCCATATGTGGTGACCGAGAGGGATAAAAGTGGTGACAATGGAGATGATGATGTAAGTAGCGAGAGTGATGATGATGTGGTAGATGAAGTGACCACAAATGAAGCAGAACATGAGGTTGGGGAAGATGATGTGGTGATAGTTGGGGCAATCCCATGTCCCCGTAGAGCTGAGGAGACTGAAAAGCAAGGGAAGAATGAAAAAAGGGGGAGAAGCAATCTATAGTGTATCAATGAAGGTGACTCAAGAACCAGGAGGAGCAATCACAACCACAAGCCCAAGATGCTGAAGCTCCAGTCCCAACTCTTACTCCAAGCTCATCTCCACCCCCTGAACCAAGCCTAGCGGGTAATGCCTCCTCCACTTTTGAACATGTAGAACTACCTCTTGCTCAAAGTAGGAAATCTAGAGTCAATGCTGGCAAACCTCCTGCTGGGTATGGGTATGACATGATATTGCTAATTATATCTCATACTCTAGTGTCTCGCTCTGCATATAGAACATTTATTGCATCATTGCAAGCGGTGCCTATTCCGAAGGACTGGAGGTGTGCTAAAAGTGATCCGAAGTGGAAAGAGGCAATGAAGGAAGAGTTGTTTGCCCTCCAAAAGAACAAGACATGGGAACTTGTTCATCTTCCTGAAGGGAAGAAGGTGGTGGGTTGCAAGTGGGTGTTCACAATAAAACAGACTCCTGAAGGGAAGGTGGATAGATATAAAGCAAGGTTGGTTGCAAAGGGATATAGCCGGACATATGGAATTGATTATGATGAGACCTTTGCACCTGTTGCTAAGATAGGTACAGTAAGAACTCCGATCTCGTATGCTGCCAATTTTGGTAGGGACCTTCATCAACTTGATGTGAAGAATGCATTTCTTCATGATGATCTACAAGAAGAAGTATATATGGAGATTCCTCCAGGATTTGCGAATAGCATACCTTAGGAAGGTTTGTAGATTGAAGAAGTCACTCTATGGGTTGAAGCAATCACCACGTGCATGGTTTGACAAATTCGGAAGAGCAGTGTGTGAACCGGGTTACAATCGGTGTAATGGAGATCATACCCTTTTTATAGACATCGTGGCTCACACATCACTATTCTAGCTGACTATGCTGATGATATAGTGATCACTGTAGATGATGTGGAGGAAATCAAAAACTTTAAGGCAGGGCTAGGAAGAGTCTTCGAGGTAAAAGATCTTGGACCACTCCATTACTTCCTTGGTATTGAGATTGCTAGGGGGAGGGGGGGGGGCAAAGAGAATCATTCTATCTCAAAGAAAATATGTCCTTGATCTGTTGGTGGAGACAAGAGTGCCCGGATGCCGTCCTTGTGGTTCTCCTATTGATAGGAACCATCGGGTTTGTGCTCAATCGGGTAATCCCGTGGACCGGGAGAGATACCAACAGTTGGTTGGGCGGTTGATATACATGTGTCACACAAGACCCGACATTTCATATGCAGTGAGTGTGGTGAGTAGGTATATGCATGATCCTCGAAGTGGGCATATGGACGTGGTTTATCAAATCTTGAGATATTTGAAAGGCACTCCGGGTAAGGGGTTATGGTTTAAGGCAAATCAACACCTGTATGTGGAAGGTTATTGTGATGCTTATTGGGCGAGTAGTAGGGATGAACGAAGATCCACATCCGGGTATTGTGTGTTTGTGGGAGGTAATCTTGTGTCATGGCGAACCAAGAAGCAAGTTGTGGTGTCTTGATCTACTACGGAGGCCGAGTATAGAGCAATGGCTTTAGCACTATGTGAGATGATGTGGGTGAAGGGACTTTTGAAGGAGCTTCGGGTGTTGAAGAATGAAACTATATATGTCTCTCCGGTGTGATAATGTAGCTGCTATCAATATAGCAAATAATCCTGTGCAATTTGATCGAATGAAGCATGTGGAGATTGATAGATTCTTCATCAAGGAGAAGATTGATAGTGGAGCATTGAGGGTAGGATATGTTAGGTCTCATGGTCAAATAGCGGATTGTCTAACAAAGGGCTTGAGACCTAAAGATAATGTATTGACTTGTAACAAGATGGGCATGTTAAATATATTTAGCCCATCTTGAGGGGGAGTGTTGGTGTAATTCCTAAGAATGTAAAGGACCTATGTGCATATGAGTAATATAAGAGTGAAGGACCTGGTGGGGAAAATTAACCCAATAAAAAATTCTCCAATATATATATATATATATATATATATATATATATATATATATGTGTGTGTGTGTGTGTGTGTGTATGTATGTATATATATGACTGGGTATTAATTTAGTTAGAGAACTTTGGGTTCTTCAGGTTGCATAATACAAAATGTTTTTTTCTTTCTAACCTGAATCATATTGTGACAGGTTTATGCGGCTGAAAAAGATGTGAAGGTTATTGTTGCTTCAAAGAAGAGGGGGAAGATGGTTAACATAGGCGGTTACTGCTGGGTTGGTGAGTATGAGAACAATTAAGTATAATAATTTTCAGTAATATGCTTCTAGTGTTTATTATTATTACTATTTAACGTCGAACCATATGACATGGTTTCTCTCCATTCTAAACAGGTAATGTGGCCACTAAAGTGGCGAAATATGGTGTAATACAAGTGCTGGCCATTGCCCATCTTGCTTTAGTGATTGTTTAGGGCATTAAGGGTATGTTTTCACATCTTACTATGCTACTTATCAATATTTTGCTATTACATTATCATGTCACATTAGCACTTTTGCAAGCGTGTAAACTACTGGAGGATGCTGAAGTGGTTCTCGACATCATTTCTATTTCTATTCTTAGGTTGTCTCCATCACAAAAATCACAAAATCTGAATAAGTGGAGTAAGTTGTTTCTGGAGGAATGAATGGAATGGAATATATTGATTCTCTACTTGTATATTCTTCAAAATTTCTTTGTTTTGAAATTAACATGCTCGTGGAATACATTAGCAAATACTCTATATTCATCTTTCTTTTAGCTGGATCCAAGAAATATATTAGTCTTTCCTGCATCATGGCAAACAAATTTGAAGTATGATTTATTTGGATATGAGCCATAATCAGTTAGTTCTTTATAACAACAACAACAACAACAACAACAACAAAGCCTTTTATCCTAAGCAAGTTGGGATAGGCTAGAGATGAAACCTAAAGGAAACACGAAAAGGAGAGATATAGAAAGAACACAAGATAAAAGGTAGAGATAAGGGTAAGCAAGAAGAAAGAAGAAGGGTCACGGTTCGAGCACGTCTATTGCTAATCTCCAAACGCTCATATCCATAGCTAGTTCCGTAGAGATATTTCACTCCTTCATGTCCCTCTTAACCGACTCGTCCCAAGTTAGGTCGTTAGGTCAACCTCTACCTCGCTTTATAGTATCATCCTGCTTTAGAACTCCACTATGCACCGGCGCCTTCGGAGACCTCCGTTAAACATGTTCGAGCCATCTCAACCGATGTTGAACCAATTTCTCCTCTATTGGTGTCACTCCAACCTTTTCCCGGATATCATCACTCCGCACTCGATCCCTTCGTGTATGCCCGCAAACCCAACACAACATACGCATCTCTGCTATGCTCAACAGCCGAACGTGTCGCCTTTTTGTAGGCCAACACTCAGCACCGTACAACATCACCGAGCGAATCACAAATATTTATTTTATATATTATTAAACATATTACTTTTGCTACATTTCTAATGATTATGAACAAAATATGAATAGCAAATTAGTCCATTGCAATGCACATGTACACTGCTATTTCCTTTATGTGTCAACAGAGGATTTATGCAAATTTAGGCAAAGATGGCGCAATAGTTGAGTGTATGCCCAAGGTGACTGCGGATGGGAGACAGTCAGACATTAGGCAAAAGCTTATTACATATTTACTAATTATTATATTATAGATTGCACGTGACAATTTGAGAATCTCTTAGGTCATGATGCGGCTTTGCAGCCACACGCATAAACAAAACAAAAGCAGCACGTCAGTCGTCAGCAGAATACATGACCCCAAAACTGGGAATAATTTTTTCACTTTTTCCCCCACAAACACAGGCAGGTCAACAACCACCTCCCAATTGGACAGTTTATTATACAGAAGATGGAGCCATAAATCCCCATATTATTATTCCCTCAATAGAGGTGGGCTTGCAAACCAAGTTTACGAGACTGTTTTTGTCCCGTGTCAAAATTGCCACAAACTTGGCAGCCACGTTCCAACCGGGATAAACAAATGCAAAGAGAAAGCTAGTTGCTAGGTCCGTTCATCTGATTGTTATCCTATATTAAGTGTCAGTAACACTACACTGCCTGCTTCGTCTTCCAAGCTCAAAGAAGCCATCAGAGATCGACCGGTGAACATGGACGAAACAACCGTAGTAGAGCAGCCACTTCTGGTTCCACACCCTGTCCAGGACTCCCCGGCAGGTGTACCGGCTGAGGTAAAGAGGCTCCTCCGTCTCGCCGTGCCGCTAGTGATCAGCTTCATCCTGCGGAACGCCGTCCAGATGGTCTCCGTCATGTTCGTCGGGCACCTCGGCGAGCTCCCCTCGCTGGCGCGGCCCTGGCGGCGTCGCTCGCGAACGTGACCGGCTTCAGCTTCCTCGCCGGCATGGCGGGCGCGCTGGACACGCTATGCGGGCAGGCCTTCGGCGCGGGGCAGCACCGCCTGCTCGGCATCTACAAGCAGCGCGCGATGCTGGTGCTCGCGCTCGCCTGCCTCCCGATCGCCACCGCGTGGGCGTTCGCCGAGCAGATCCTCCTCTTCATCGGCCAGGACCGCGACGTGGCGGCGGAGGCCGGCGCGTACGCGCGGTGGCTCATCCCGTCGCTCGCCGCGTTCGTGCCGCTCACGTGCCACACGCGGTTCCTGCAGGCGCAGAGCATCGTCGTGCCGGTCATGGCCACCTCCGGCGTCACGGCGATGTGCCACGTCGTCGTGTGCTACGCGCTCGTGTACAAGGCCGGAATGGGGAGCAAGGGCGCCGCGCTGAGCTCCGCCGTCTCGTACGGCATCAACCTCACCATACTTGCTCTCTACGTGAGGATGTCCAGTGCTTGCAAGAGGACATGGACGGGCTTCTCAACGGAAGCGTTTGCTGGACTGAGAGACTATGCCAAGCTCGCGGTGCCTTCGGCGATGATGGTTTGGTGAGGCAATTTGCATTCTCTTGCTTCTGTTTATATCGATCTTTCCTTCTTTTCAATCCACTGAAAGTTTGAAAATTTTCAATCACCATGATTTGTACTAGAATTTGTTTTTTGTGACATGTAGACAGAGAAAGAAAAAAATCCGTTAATGTATAGACTATAGAAAAAAAATTGTTTCTGTACACCGTCTGATTTCGATCTAGTAGTATTGAATGGTGACTGAAAGTCCCATTTCTATCTTTAACAATTGGTGCCTTAATATTTCTATTTTCTTGCTCTCCTGCCTGCAGCTTGGAATGGTGGTCATTCGAGCTGCTGGTGTTGCTCTCTGGGATTTTACCAAACCCCAAACTGGAGACTTCAGTTCTGTCGATATGGTATGACAATTGATTTCTGAATTATATTTACCTTTTCATGTTACTTAAGGGCCAACTGAATGCTGTTGAAATTTGCAGCATCAACACCGCAACTCTGTTGTACATGGTGCCACTTGGCCTTGGCATTTCCATTAGGTACACGTCTCTAAACAAACACGATTTTCAGATTTATATATATCACTAATCTTTCAGTACTGAGGGTCCTCTGTCGTTTGAATTACTAACTTTGTTCAGTCTACTTCTCTTGTCCTGTATATATACCAGTACACGTGTTTCCAACGAACTTGGCGCTGGGAAGCCAGAAGCTGTAAGGTTGGCAATACGAGTCGTCCTCTGTATGGCCATGTTTGAAGGTATCCTTTTGGCGGTTACAATGATTCTGTTGTGCAACATCTGGGGATACGCGTACAGCAGCGAGACAGAGGTGGTGCTATACATTGCTAGGATGCTTCCCATTCTGGCAGTATCCTTCTTCGTAGATGGCCTCAATGGTTGCCTTTCAGGTACGGTTCTCTTTCTGGAAAAGACAAACTAAGATGCATATTTTTGAGATTTGGAGACGCCCACGATCCGACAGTTACTTCTCTGAATTTCTCAGGGGTGATCACAGGATGTGGCAAGCAGAGAATTGGTGCCCGTATTAATCTCAGTGCGTTTTACTTGGTGGGCATTCCGGCCGGTGTGTTACTCGCATTTTTCTTCCATCTGAATGGAATGGTAGACATCTCACCTCTCGACAGAAAATTGTTCGGGCTCCTTCATTTACTCAAGTACTTATAAGCAATCGTGTTATTTCAACAGGGTCTATGGCTCGGTATTCTGTGCGGCAGCATCAACAAACTAGGGCTGCTCCTGTGGATCACATTGCGCACAAACTGGGAGAACGAAGTAAAGAAACATTTACCTGTTTTTTTGACTTCATGTATGTATTACAGTCTGACACAATTGTTGACGTAATTTTTATTATCTGAATTTAGGCTATCAATGCCAAAGAAAGGTTCCTTGGGTCTTCAGGAACATTGAAATGACCAGACATCGTGGAAAATGTATACAGAAGAAAAAATTGTGCTGGTTTTGACAAGAGCTTTCTCAGCGCCACCTAGAGTCATGATTTGTTCGGCCAGAATCCCAGGCCAAAGGTTTGCACTGGTTTGATTTTGGCCCACTGGCCACTGCTGAAATGTAGAACTTGCATCCTTTATTCTGTTTAGGCCTCAAATATGTATTTATACCGCTTCGTGCATCTTTTTGGGATGTAGCGGCTGGTTCCATTATCGAAAAAATGGACTTAAGGTGTATGTGTGGAGGCTAAATTCATCTTGAAGTGTGATTGTGTATTTCATATATGTTGACTGATTTAACTCACGCACTTAATTGGTTGATGGATATTGCTGGCTTCTTTTGTAGTAGTGTAAAAAAGTAAGGTGGGGATATAATCACAGGCTTGATTATTTTATTTCTCAAAGATAAAAAATGACTTTGTGTTCCTGCATATATATCAATACAAGAAGAAGGTGTTTCGCATTAAAGGAAACAAGCTATATAATTTATTCTAAAAAATAGGGAAAAGAAAATAAGAAGAGGATATATGAGCACGATCACCTCCACACAAAAAGCCTCAGGGAGTACTCCACCAAATCCGCATATGAAATCAATTCCATGGAGGCACAACTTCAAATTACATTTCAACAATCTGGAATAATTGGGCGCCACCACACATCAAAGTTTTTCTATGGCTCATGCTACAACATCGCATCTGGACAGCGAACCGACTAAAACGAAGAGGATAGCCAAATCAATATTTCTGCTCGATGTGTGAAAGAAACCTTGAAACACCAGAGTCCCTCTTCATGGAATGTCCAACAACGCAGCTCTTCTAGACCCAAGTGGCACCGTGGATAAACCAACCACAACTGAAGCAGACAAACTGGAAACTTAACATGCAACCATCGATACAAGATTGTTTTTTTAGATAATGGGAAGAGTTCCCAGCCTTCATCTCCAGAAGAGGCTACAACCAATTATTACAAAATCCTCAAGTATTACAAATGCAGTGCATCCATCTGCCACAATGGAAAAACCCACACCAACCGTTTGGAGGATAAGATACATCAAAAAGCAATTCTATTTCAAAATCTCCATCCATAGTGTGCGAATATATGCATTGCCAACACCTCTAGTCGTTGGCATGCCTCCTTTATTATCTCTTTGGCCTTTTCTTTCTTCTGTAGATGCGCCCAGAAGCGAAGCCAGTAGGTTCCTCTATATAGTACCTGCATATATGTAAGCATAGGAATTTTATTAAAGACAATATCATTCCTACTTAACCAGATGGCCCAGCAAAATGCCGATGCGCCTACTAGTAATTGTTTCTATAGTTCTTTATCCACCCCGTTAAGCCATGACCCAAATATGTTTGCTATACTATGTGGTGGATTCAGGTTAAAGCAAATCTGTACTATTCTCCAAAGAAATTTAGAATAGTGACAGTCAAAGAAAGTGCTTGATAGTCTCATCCTTACTACAAAAACAACATTTTTTGTTGCCATTCCAATTCCTTTTAGCCAAATTATCCTTTGTAAGAACTACTCCTTTATGCAGATACCACATAAAGATCTTAATTTTCAAGGGTAACTTTAGACTCCACAGATGCTTATGTTGTATGACATTTCCATTATTTAATAGTGCATTATACATAAGCACACTAAAAATTTGAGATCCTGTAAGATTCCACATAAATAAATCTTCTTCATCATTTAATCTAGTTTGAACCACTCTAGCTACTAATTCATGCCATAGATGTAGATTGTTATCACGCAGTGACCTTCTAAATGAAACATTTAGAGGTATTCTACTGAACACATTAGCTACAGATCGCATTCTTCCTTCTCACTATACTATAAAGTGTGGGATACTGGTCTTTGAAAGTCATACTTCCTAGCCATTTGTCCTCCCAAAACCGAATTTGTTGTCCATTGTTTAGTTGTAAAGACCCCAAGCCAATAAATGTATCTTTAAATTTCATTAGATCAGACAAAAAATGGGAATCACATGGCTTTCTCGCTACTTGAGTTATTGTTTGGTTTCTTAGATATTTATTTCTCAACAATTGTTGCCATAGACCATCTTCACTAATTAGCTTAAAAAACCATTTACTAAGAAGACATTGGTTTTGAATTTCCAAATTCTTAATTCCTAAACCGCCTACCTCCTTTGATTGGCATAATATATTCCATCTTGAAAGCCTATATTTCTTCCTATGTCCATCTCCTTGCCAAAAAACGAGATCTATAATAATCTAGCTTTTCAAGGACTCCCTTATGAACCTCAAAAAAAAAAAAAAACAACATAAACATCGTTAAGCTAGTTAGAACTGAGTTTATTAAAACCAAACGACCTCCCACCGACATATGTTTCCCTTTCCAACTACTTAACTTCCTCTCAAATCTTTGCTCGATTATCTTCCAATCGTCATTACTTAATTTCCTATAATGCATTGGAATACCAAGGTACCGAAATGGGTATTGTCCTAACTGACATCCAAAAAGCTGAGAATATTGTGTCTCCACCTCTTTTGCTTGTCCAAAACAAAATAACTCACTTTTGTGAAAATTTATTTTGAGACCTGAGAATTGTTCAAATGCACACAAAAGTAATTTCATGTTTGTTGCTTTTTCCATATCATGATCCATAAATAAAATTGTATCGTCTGCATATTGTAAAATTGATAACCCTCCATCCACTAGGTGTGGAATAATTCCTATTATCTAACCATCACGTTTTTCTCTATTAATTAAAATGGCGAGCATATCAACGACAATGTTAAATAATAATGGTGACAGAGGGTCGCCTCGTTGATACAAGATTGATACTCAAATTTAACCCAGGAATGTGCATTAATCATTGACCTCCAAAGCACTATACTCTATAGTGATGCTCACAACCTCGACCATCTCGAAAGAAATAAACAATAGAATCTTCCAACAAAAATCAAGCACGGTGCCACATTTGGTATCACAAATCCAGGACGAAGAGACACTAGAAAACAACCCGAGCAAAAGACCTTGCTGTGTCTATCAAAATAGTGAGTAGTCCACTAGCCCTTTTGTGCCTTGTCGATCAGTCTGATTGTGCAAGGATCTCCTTGAGCATGTAAAAATCTATTTCTCTTATTAACCTACGTTGTACATGTTGGAAACATAAGCACTTTAGTTTTAATTTAATCCAGAAATAAATCATGAATATGATAAACATATTGCTTAATAAACTAGACATGTCTAATAAGCACAAGAAGATGAACACATCTACCATACTATCCATTACTATCATGCAGTGTTAGAACACGAAGGCTAGTATGGAAGACATACAACAAACAGAAGGTACGCACGATTCCGGCCTGACGGGATAGAGGAGTCGACGATGACGTTCAGCAGCGTCACAGCGAAGACAGCGACGTGTTTGGCTCACGCGACAGGGACGAAGACGCGCCGTGGTGGAAGCGATCGGACAGTCGCACGGAGCGCTTCCCAAAAGCTTATTCGCCCTCTCCCGGTGCAGGATCGCAGAAGGCGCTGGTTCCGGAGACCTGCTCTTCCGTTAGCCGATGCACGTCGACGATCGGGATGGAGTAGTCTTGGCGGCGCAGCAGCAGGACAAGGATAAAACCCTAGGTAAGTGCAAGAGAGATTGATTTATGCGCCGATGCTCGTACGTTTATATAGGAGAGATCGCTAGGGTTAGGCGAATTAAAACCGAGTCAGATTCTAAAACAGAAAACGTATTGGACACATAGCAAAAATAAAGTGCAAAAGGAAGCCGCGCTGCTGAAAGGCAAGGGGCTAGATTTTGACAGACCATTCACGCAGGTGATGCGCGGCCGCGCCCATCGCCCGCCCCGCCCCGCCCGACGAGGCAAGGCGAGCGAGCGAGCGAGCGAGCGGCGCGCGCGTGTTCTTCTCTTCCCTCTTTCTCACACAAGGAAGGCAAAAGCATATAAGTTTATAAGTTGGTCTCCCTCCACCTCCACTAGCAATGTGGTACTAAAGATTGCACTCCCACCATCCCTATATGGGCCTTTGAGATTTTTTAGAGATTATAGAATTTGTAAATGGGATTTGGCCAACAATCTGCCACCGGATCTCAAAGTCTCATTAAGACTTTGCCTCATCCTACTTCTGTTCAATATACCGGTGTTTCAGTGGAGACTGTTAAGTTGAACTTCCACCTAGAACAATAAGATACACTCGTTTACGACTTGAACAGTGGACTATACCTTGAATTGCAAGCCTTGTGCAAACAAGATTTACTTAGAGTCACAGCTGGTACTTGGACCTCCAATAGGCTACTTTGCGGGTAGAGCATATAGGTCGTACTCCCTGGTCTTTCATGAGCTTAATAAAGATCACCCAAGTCTCACAAACTACGACCTTACAACAGTCGGGTTCATATAGGTGTATTCTTTCCAGAATGCTCCGCAGGATAGCATCTTCGCTGATTAAAGCCAATAGAATACATTAAGGCATTCGCCAACCTGCCATGCAGTGATGAGAGTATTGCATCATTACTCGAGAAGGTTAAAAGGATACTCTCTAGCTAACCAATAGCTTGTTCTTCCCATGTCCTACTTCACGGGATCTTTGGTCACATAGGTTGGGTTATCACTATGGAATAACTCAAATGGCTCTCCTACCCATCTCCTTTGATGCACTGTCTATCACATTATGTGACAGCCCCTTAGTAAACTTATCTGCCAAGTTCTTATCAGTTGATATGTAATCCACTGATATTACTCCGGAGTTTCTCATTTTCCTAACAGACTTTAAACGTCTCTTAATATGCCTTGATGACTTCATTCCTTTGAACTGTTCACTTTGACTATCACAGTTTGATTATCACGAGTTCATCAGTATTGTCGACACTGGTCTCTCGACAATAGGTAAGTCCATCAAGAGCGCACGTAGCCAATCAGCCTCAACTATAGCTGTATCTAGCGCGGTAAGCTCTGCTTTCATGGTAGACCTTGTTAAGATGGTCTGTTTAAATGATCTCTATGAAACAGCAGCACCACCAAGAGTGAAAGCGTATCCACTCGTGGCACACAACTCATCAGCATCGAGATATCCAATTGGAGTAACTATATTCCTCTAGTATTGCAGGAAATCCGAAATAATGAATTCCATACCCGCAGTACCAACTAGGTAGTGCATTACTTGCTCAAGCGCACGCCAATGATCATCTCCCGGATTAGAAGTAAACCGGCTCAATTTGCTCACAACAAAAGAGATGTCGAGGCCTAGTAGCACTAGCCAAATAAATCCAATGATTTGATAATATCTCATTTGGTCTCTACCAATTCTCTTATTCTTCCGAAGGATCAAGCTGGGATCATAAGGAGTTGGAGAAGGTTTGTTGTCCTTGTAGCCGAAGCGACTTAGGTAAGTGCAAGAGAGATTGATTTCTGCGATGGTGCCCGTACGTTTATATAGGAGAGACAGAAGGCACTGGTTCCGGAGCCTTGCTCTCCCGTTCACCGGTGCACGCCGACGATCGGGATGGAGTAGTCTTGGCGGCGCAGATAGCAGGACGAGGCTAAAACCCTAGGTAAGTGCAAGAGAGATTGATTTCTGCGACGGTGCCCGTATGTTTATATAGGAGAGACCGCTAGGGTTAGGCGAACCAAAACCGAGTCGAACATGCAGAAAACGTATTGGACACACAGGAAAAATAAAGTGCAAAAGGAAGCCACACCCTTGAAAGGCAATGGGCTGGATTTTGGTGGACCATTCACATAGGTGATGCGCGGCCCATCGCCCCCGCCCGGTGAGGCGAGCAAGCGCGCTCGTGTGTTCTTCCCTTCTCTCTTTCTCACACTTACAAGGAAGGCAAGAGCATCCAAGTTTATAAGTTGGTCTCCCTCCACCTTCACTATCAATGTGGTACTAAAGATTGCACCTCCACCATCCCTATATGGGACTTTGAGATTTTTCAGGAATTACAGAAATTATAAATGGGCTTTTGCCCAATAATTCTAACAGTACAATGTTTCGGGTCTTTCGAGAAAAAAGGAAAAAGAAAAGATCCTACCATATTAAAAAGCACAAACACAACAATCTTGATACAAAACTGATCGGGCTCAACATAAACACTCATTTTATAACAGCACAGCTCTTCCTCACGTATATTATCAGTTCCTAACTTGCCACTTAGCAGCAGCTCTGACTGTTATATACAACACGCATAAGCATTCTCAATGTCAGAGTATCCCAATCAAAGCCACCCAAACAACCCAGTACTTGTCAATTTTCTCAAGCTCAATAGCACATTACAATTTACTCCCTCCGTTTCTAAATTATTGTCGTCATTGACCTTTTTGTTACGTTTGATCATCCGTCTTATTCAAAATATTTACAAACAAGGTTATAGACTATATTTCAAGTTTCTTTAGTGACAAAACACATTCCAATAAAATGTGACATTTCTTATTGGATTAAATAAGTAATGACTCATTTAAATTAGAAATTCCAAAAGCCTATGTAATTGATGAATATTGGGAGGTGAATGGAATATTAAAGAGATAAGGAGAGAAGAAAGAGTAACTCATACATGCATGTAAAGTGGTGACCTTCTCCCTTCATATTCCATTAGGAATTGCTTAATCATAGAGCCTCATCATGTCGTAGTGCACGGTAACTACCTTGAGTTACTTTATGAAACGTAACTCCCGTGAGTTACTTCATGCACGTAACTCCCGTGAGTTACTTCATGCACATAACTCTTTTATTTCACATCCTTTGCTCTCATGTGATCACTATAAAAGGATCCCTTACCTCTAATTTCAACATTCTTTAAATTTTTTTGAGTAAGATGAATGGTCAAACGTATATAAAAAAAGTCAACGATAAGAATAATTTAGTAATGGAGTGGCCCATTTACAACCTCTTCTTCTTAATCAAATGTCACACAATGTTTTCTACGTATTCCCTTGCAAAAAAAGTTTTCTACATATTAAAAAAAGCAGTTCTGAATTCACATTAGTCCGACCTTCCCTGACCCTCATGAATGCAGCTTTAGAGAGAAGGGCCTTGCCTAAATGCCGCACACACCCAACAGCACGTTGCATACGTTACCCGAATCCACATCTCCACAACTCTTCTTTTTATAAACAGACATCTCCACAACTTTGATAAGTTGCCTAAATAGCTTAATTTTTTAATATAGTTTATATTACACTACAGTTGAAAATGACGAAGAATCGATTACTGAATTACACATCATGATTATGTGAAGAGATAATGCCAATCAAGATAGTGGATGGTGGTATCCATGTAAGAACATATGTGTTGCGTTGACGTCATACCTATGGTACTGTGCGCGCACTGTCATCCTCCCGAAGACAACTTATTGCTTTGCTTACCAAGCACATGCATATCGTGGTATGTACACTGTAAATATCTCGCACATATGTTGTGTGTTCGTACAGAAAAGGGAGGAATTATTGTTATAGGAGTTTTTTGGTCCGATCATTATTTTTCCTCAACTAATAGCTATTAGTTGAAGGGTAATTTAGTAATATTTTTTATTTATACAAATTTGTGCTAATGAACTAAAAATTGATTACTAATAATATTGACGATTAATTAGATTTATAATAAATATTTTTATAATAAATTTGTATAAAAAATGACTAACTTACTACTTATGATGAATATTTGTATTATAAACATATTATTTTGATAATATTATGCTTAATAATGGTTATTAGTTATAAATCTCTAAAATAAAATCTATAACGTTGAATTCAACTAATGACGATTAGTTATGAAAAAATAATGGCTATTACTTTGGACCAGAAAACTCCTCAGTTAACATTTAGTTGAGAACCGAAGCATACATGCAATTCTTTTAACAGGATGAGAAGAGATAAGGGCGAACAAGTTGCCACTACGTACAGACCAATGAATGTAAAATAACGAAATAAATAGGCAACTGTAAGTGAGTGATCTCTTCATATACCACCACTGAACTCACATATGGATGGCCTCCCATCAAGTACAACATATTTCAAATGAGAGCATGTCGATGATGAAGGCGAAGAAGGATGTCTCGATTGCCTCGGACGATAAGTTCCCAGAGGCGGAGGACGAGAGGAAAGAAGCCTGCGTCGATGTGGAGAGGCTGCTGGTCAGGACAACCACGATTTCTACAATTACCATTAAGCTATACAGGTACATAGGAGCCAACGCACCTAGTCTATGTTTTTGCCGTTTTGTAAGCAAGTTATGCAATCAGCAGTTCAAAATCCTTTTCCCACCGCAAAAAAAAGGGGTAGTTCAAAATCCCAGAAATATATTAGCATAAGACACAGTGTGAATTGACAGTTATATAGGAAGCTCCAATGTTCATTTAACTGACAAAGTAATTAATATGTTTGTGAAAGGGATGACACCCTTGCATGCATCGAATCAAACACTGTATTAATTTTGGCTGATGACAGTGCCGTCTTTTATTTAAAGATAATCACTGGTTGTAGTTTAGATATTTGAAAATGTTATACTTCCTTTGTTTTTAAATTGTTGACATCATTGAATTTTTTCGTTACGTTTGACTGTTCGTCTTATTTAAAATATATTTTAAATATGTAAAACTATAAGCCGTGATTCAACTTCCTTTAGCCATAAAATGAATCATAATAAAATATCTAATAATTCATAAACTTTTTTTGAATAAGATGAACGGTTAAACACAATGAAAAAAGTCAATGATATCAACAATTTAAGAACGGAGGGAGTTCGTTTTAATTTGATGAAAAGGTAGTACATGATGCAAGTGATAACTTGTAAACAAAAAAACGTTTGTGTTGTAGGTTCTTGATCCTTGTTCGGATATGTATCTTGGTGCTCTTCTTCAAGTGGCGAATCGGCACTTTATTGCACAGCGGGGACACGAGCACCGCAGGAGGTGTATCCGTCGCAGGGGAGCTGTGGTTTGCGCTGATGTGGGTGGTGGACCAGGTGCCCAAGATGTGGCCAGTCCGCCGCGCCGTGGACGAGGCGGCGTTGGAGGATTCCCAGCTCCCTGCCATGGACGTGTTCGTGACCACCGCGGACCCCGAGAAGGAGCCGCCCCTGGCGACAGTGAACACCGTGCTCTCCATCCTGGCGGCGGATTACCCCGCGGACAAGCTCGCGTGCTACGTGTCCGACGACGGCGGCGCCCGCTGACGCGCGAGGCTTTGGCGGAGGCTGGCGGGTTCGCGCGGCTCTGGGTGCCCTTCTGCCGGAAGCACGGGGTGGAGCCCAGGAACCCGGAGGCCTACCTGAACAAGCCACGGGGGAGGGGCGGATACAAGGGGAAGGCGTGGCAAGAGCTGGCACGTGATCGGAGGAGAGTCCGGCGGGAGTACGAGGAGCTGCGTGCTCGGATCGACGCGCTGCAGGCTCGAAGCAGGCGGCACGGCACGGCGGCGGACGATCATGCCGGAGCTGTGCAGGTACTGGGCACCAGCGGTACCGGAATACCGTCGCTGGTGTACGTGTGCCGGGAGAAGCGTCCGGGCGTGGCGCACCACCGGAAAGCCGGCGCGCTGAACGCGCTGCTCCGGGCCTCGGCCGTGCTGTCCAACAGCGCGCCCTTGGTCCTGAACCTGGACTGCGACCACTACGTGCACAACTCCCGCGCCCTCCGCGCCGCCGCGTGCGTCATGCTCGACGATCGCAGCGGCGACGTGGCGTTCGTGCAGTTCCCGCAGCGGTTCGACGGCGTGGACCCCGGCGACCGGTACGCCAACCACAACCGCGTCTTCTTCGACTGCGCCCAGCCCGGCCTCGACGGCCTGCAGGGCCCCATCTACGTCGGCACGGGATGCGTGTTCCGCCGCAGCGCGCTGTGCGGCGCCCAAGCCCCGACGGGCAGCCCCCGTTTCTGCGAGACTATTTTTGTCCTAGCGGCGGTACAAAGACCTTGGCCCGGCGGCGGCAGCAACGCGACTTGTGTCGTGCCGCTTCGAGGCGGAGGCAGCAGACAGCAGCACGGCCGCGTGGGGCGTGGACACGGGGTGGGCGTACGGCACCGTGACGGAGGACGTGGCCACGGGGTTCCGCATGCACTGCCGCGGGTGGCGCTCCGCCTACCTGGCCACCAACCCGGACGCGTTCCGCGGCACGGCGCCCATCAACCTCACGGACCGCCTCCACCAGGTCCTGCGCTGGTCGACGGGCTCCCTCGAGATCTTCTTCTCGCGCAACAACGCGCTGCTCCCCGCAGCTGCCCGCCTCCACCCGCTGCAGCGCGTCGCCTACCTCAACACCACTATCTACCCCTTCACCTCCGTCGTCCTGCTCGTCTACTGCCTCTTCCCGGCCATCTCCTCGCTGCTGGGCTTGGGCGGCGCCTTCTCCCTTTCTCTGCCGGCCACGTACGTGGCCTTCCTCGCCTCGCTCATGCTGACGCTGGCGGCGGTCGCCGTGCTGGAGGCGCGCTGGTCGGGGATCGCGCTGCGCGGCGACTGGTGGCGGAACCAGCAGTTCTGGATGGTCTCCGCCACCAGCGCATACTTGGCGGCGGTGGCGCAGGTGGCGCTCAAGATCGCCGCCGGCAAAGACATCTCCTTCAACCTCACGTCCAAGAACCACCACACCAGCGCCGGCCCGGGGAACAAATTTGCGGAGCTCTACGCTGTGCGCTGGACGCCGCTTATGCTCCCGCCGGCGCTTCTACTTGGGATCAATCTCACGTCCATGGTCGCCGCCTTGTGGAGGAACGGCCCGGTCCTCGGCGTCATCTTCAACGCCTGGGTGCTCGCGCATCTCTACCCCTTCGCGCTCGGGATCATGGGGCGCTGGAGCACCACCTGGAGGATCCCCCTGCTCCTTCTCCTCGCGTTGCTCACACTCGTCTGTTTCCTCCAACAGTCCTCCCTCCTACAGGATTTAACTTGAAAATGCGGCTAATTCAATAAATTCACTGTCCCCTACAGTTTCCTTCATTTTGTTTTTGAAATAATGCTGCTTCGTCCAACACCCCAATAATACAGTTTAACTTGGAATGTTTATGCCAAACATGAACGATGTACTATGTATTGTTTCCTACACACACATAGACTTCTTGTAGCCATATAGGCAATACAAAATTCAGAGCTCAAGTTTTGTGCAAAAAAAAAATGAATTCATAACTCAAGTCGGGTCTGTCTTTGTAGCAGGCGAATGATTTTTTGCTCGGGGTTCAGTCAGATTTTCTCATCGTTGGATTCAGATCCAACAGCTCAGGCCTGAGCATCACACATTGCGCTGTGAGTGTGAAAGCAGCCCTACAATAACTAGATCGGGTCCACCGTCCACGGCAGACCCATTTGCTATCGTGTGCATTTCTAGACCGGATTTACAGAGAATGTCAAATCCATTTTTTTAGACTTTTCTGGGTTCGAGCATTTGGAGCAGTGACTTTTCCTGGATCTTTTTCGTTGTGGACCTGAAAGCAATTTTTTTAGGCGTGCAAGCATTGTTAATAGACTAGTAGTGTAATCGATGTGAGGTTATTTTGAGTTGAGATATATTTGCCGTTGAGTTGTACCATGGACTTTGAGCTAGCTGACAGAAAAAAAATATAACAGATAACAGTAGCATAACATATATAGCCTTGTAGACCTATGTAAGGTCTGGCACGTAGAACAGTAACCCTATCCGCCATGGTGACCTGGCGATCGGACGGCGATCTCCGATCTTGTATGGGATTCTGACTTTGCTGCCGCGCGCCGATACGTCTACGGGGTGGAATCTGTGTAGGACGAATGCTTTCCATCTGGGAAAGGGCTGCCAATTACCGTGACTTTAAAGTCGACGGACTGGTTCCTTTGGGTCTGTGATTGGGTTTTCGCTTGCTACTCCTTGATCTAGATCCTGGTGTGTTCCATAGTTTTGTGGTAGGGATGATCTCGGGGTCCCCTGTTGAAGGTTCTTCCCACCCGAAGCCACTGACTAGGGTTTGCATCTAGGTTTGTGATCGGATGGATAGGTCAGTGAACACTGATGACCGATCTAACATTAGGTGTGGTGAAGAGTACGACGATGTGAACAATAGCGTGAAGCCGCCTTGCGTGTTCCATAGTAGCATCACGTGGAGTCATTGTTTCGTATACACATGAGAAGGGTTATTACAAGGGGATGATGAGATTGATGTGGAGCTCGAAGGTGATGGTGATGATATTATTGACATTGAGGTGCCTGATATCTGGGCTACAATTGATACACTGAAGAACCGATGGCTAGCGATCGAACTGCTTTGCACGAGGAGGCCTTATAACCCAAAGTTCCTCTTCTAGGAGATGAGTGTTGCATGAGATTTGCAATCGCTGGTGTCCGCGAGGGAGTTGTGATAGGACATGTTCTTACTCGAGTTTGATACAGCAGGTTCTCTGAACTATGCAACTGAGTGAAGGCCTGTGGCGCAATAATGGCGAAGCTTTCATTGTTGTTCCTTGTGATGGGGTTGGCCTAGCTACAGAAGTGCCGATTGACACCATAGACTTATAGGTCAGGATTTTTTATCTCCCGAAATTCATGATGACTGAGGATTACGTGAAATCTCTTGGAAGCAAGCTGGGTAGATTCATGGAGTATGGAGGAACAGTGCGGATTTTTTTACGGTTTAGAGTCAGATTACCCGTTGATGAAGCCGCTCAAAGCGTCCTTCAAATTAAGGATTGAGGGCAATGTCTCTACGATTCCTATCAAGTATGAAAATGTTGCACACTTCTGCTTTGTGTGCGGTGTAATCGGACATGCTGAAAGTAATTGTGAAAATGAGGAGCTGTGTGTCACAGGAGTAAGATTTGGCAAGGAGATGCGGGCATCACCCCTTAAGAGGCATTATAACACTCTCATTTACAATTCTTGCGTCAGCCATGCCTGGTGCGGGCAACCTCAATTTTGTTGGTAGCCAGCAGGGTGCTGCAAGCAGGCAGCTCGTCGAAGACTCCTAAACATGCAACAGCCACGCCTGGTGCTCAACCTCAATTTTGTTGGTGGCCAGCAGGGTGCTGTAAAAATCTGCAGGCAGCTCGTCGAAGACACCTAAACATGCAACTGAAGTCGAACAAGATGTTTCTACTAAGGGGAACGCTGATGAGCATGATGCTGAAGTTAAAAATGATTCTGAATAGGAACATGTGTTCAAGTGCCGCCAAATGTTAGAAACGCGCTCGAGGGATGAGTGCAGGATATGAAAATGGATGACACCAAAGTCATCGCAACTCAGGTGTCTCCCTTGGCCTTGGTCTCTTGACAGTAAACTTAATCGAGTCTCATATATATAGCGGAGACTACTGTGTGTCTGGGTCATCTAACTCTCTAGATGATCTGCTGCGGGACAAGATGTGCAACATGAATAAGCTCTACTTGAGGAAGGGGGCCGGGCAAGAGGGTAACTCCGCTGACAAGAATCAGCCCCGCTTGTGTCACATAGTTGACGGGCCATTGAGAACAGCAAGAAGACGAAGCAAAAAACCTAAGACTGGAGATCTGACCTCGCACTTGCTTGGTCAAGCATGGTTTGAATTTGGACACAGTTATGACGCAGCCTGAGCCCCTGTTTGGCGTAGCTTTTTCAGCTTCTACGTCTCCAGCCAGCGCTAGAACCAAAAAGCTACCCCAAACAACGTAGCTTTTCCTAAAATCGGTACTGTTGAAAAGAGAGCAAATGAACTAGAACGGAAAAGCACGTCTCCCGTCGTTTCCCGAGCTTTTGCGAGTTGAGTTAACCAACCTCCCCTCGAACTTCTATACTATTTACCCGCAATGCCACTCATATACATATAGCTGACTCCAATCGTTTTTCTCCTCTCCCTCCTCATTCCGATCTCACCCCGTTCTCTCTCTCTCTCTCTGGGAGCAAGGGTGGCCGCCGCCCATCGTCAAGCATGAGCTCACGCCCCACTACGAAGGCTTCCAAGAAAGGGATACGGAACCCTCGACGAACACCATCGTCATCTTGGTACTTGCGGGTGGTGCTCTGCCGGTCAACCCTCCTTCCTGTATTGGCAACCTAGCGTGGAGATCTGGGCGACCGAGCTGAGCTCGGTTCTAAAGAATACGGAGACGAGCGTGCTTTCCCATCGATGGTAAGACGTCCTCATCTACTCACGTCCCCTTATTCAGATTTGAATATTAGGCCTTGCGGCACCGCATTTGTTTATTGTAATGCAATACTAAACAGATTAGAATACTAGGTCTATGCCATAGCAGTTTGGACTGTTCACAATGTTGTTGCTAGATCTTTCGGGAAAAAAAAACAATGTCACTGCTATCATTATTTAATATTTAACTCTCACTCCGGGATGATTTATTTTCTCTTGTTGTGCTGAAATCTCTTATGTTTGTATGTCCTTATATTATATTATGTATAAATGAGGAATATGTTAATCTGTAATGAGTTAGATGGAGACCAAAGTTAAGGTACCAAAGGCAATTTGGGATACATATGCAACTAGAGTGTTTTGTGAGATTTGTAAGGAAAAAGTTCTTGCTGGGAATAGACCACGGCATACTTTGAGTGCTGTTGGCTACAATAACCTTGAAGAAAAGTTTAAAGCTAGGACCCTGCGACACAACCCACATGACAAATTGAAGAAGAGGAGTCCTCCAAGAAGATCTGGATATCAATGGGTGATTGACAACCTACAAGATAACACTGATTGCTATAAAATGTTTCGTATGAATCGACCTGCCTTTGATAAGTTGCATGATACTTTGGTTGAAAATTATGGACTGAAATCTTCTAGAGTGATGAGTTCTATTGAAGCTCTAGCGATGTTCTTGTGGATGTGTGGTGGTCCTCAATCATTTGTTCAAGTTGAAAACATATTCAAGAGATCAACAGAAACAACTAGTAGGAAATTTAATGAAGTACTTGAATGTTTGAATATGTTGGGTGGACAAAATATATGTCCAAAAGAAGAACAGCCCAAGATTCTCGCTTCTCACCTCATTTCAACAATTGCATTGGTGCAATAGATGGTACACATGTATGTGTCGTCGTGCCAGCAATTGATAGGATTGCCCACACTGGTCGTCATGGGTATCCAACACAAAATGTGATGACTACTTGTGATTTTGACATGAGATTCACGTTTGTTGTAAGTGGTTGGCCTGGTTCTGCACATGACTCTCGGGTGTTCAATGATACATTGAATCGATACTCCCATGAGTTTCCACATCCTCCAGAAGCTATGGTGTTCACCCTCTAAAAGCTTTCTTGCACATTTTCATTTGTCATGTTATTAAGTTATATCTCTTGGCAATAATTTTACATGTAGGAAAATACTATCTTGTTGACTCTGGTTATCCTCATAGAAAAGGCTTCCTAGCCCTTTACAAAGGTCAAAAGTATTATGTGCCCGAGTTTCAAGGGGGACATAGGCCAAGTGGACGCAAGGAGATTTTCAATCATGCCCATTCATCTCATCGAAATGTCATTGAGCGTGCTTTTGGTGTGCTGAAAATGAAATGGCGAATTCTATTGCATATTCCAAGTTTCCCGGTTGAGAAGCAAAAGAAGATCATTATTGCATGCATGACACTTCATAACTTTATTCGTGATAGTGCTTTGAGTGACGAGCTGTTTCAAAGGTGTGATGACGATGAAGAGTATATGCCAGTTGTTGATGAATTTGCAGGGGGCAATACAATGGTACAACATCGGACAATGGCGATATTGTGCATTTTGCGATTTTATTGCTAATTCATTGATGGCGGATAGGGAGTAGATGGTAGCATGGTAGCGCGACAATTATTTTGGTATGTGGCGTTATTTTGATGGTGATATTCAATTATTTTGTTGATAGTGAAATGCCACATGTAATTATTTTGTTCATGGTGATAGAACCATCATAATAGCCTACTAGTTAAGAAGTGTGATATGGTGTAATTATCTTAAGGTTATGAAAAAACCATGTCAGATCGTTGTATTCTTTTGTGAATTAAAATTCTACTATTATACAATTTAATATACTATATATGTCATTGTTATGCGGACTTCGTGAAAAAAATCAATATTTCATTGTCCGAGAGGGCATTTCGGACTTTATACTCTTCTAGACCACCAGCTAGGTGTTCAAAAGTAGGAATCCCAAACAGCTTAGCTTCTTCAAGTAGCAGCTTAGACCAGCAGCCTTTCAGACCAGCTAGTTTGCTTTTTAGAAAAGCTGCTTTTGGAAAGCTCCAGCTACCCCAAACAGGGCCTTAGGAGGAATCGGTGCAACTATTGGAGGAATCGTCAGCCAAGAAGTTGAAGACGACTACAACACCATCTGTCGAACACTTGATGTGACACCTCAATTTTAGAGAACTAAAAACCAGCTTATATATATTTTCCTTCCCATATTTTCCTTCCTCTCCATAATTTAAAAAATATAGAAAATTAAACACCGAGGAAGAATTCTTCTCTCTTTATACCAAAATTCTCAAAAAATAAAAATTGCTCCAACCGTGATTGTTATTTTATTTTTCACCTAATCTTATTTTATCTTATTCTTCTCCATTTACATTTTCTCTCCCTCTTATTTGGAAGTTCCTTACTTATATGGTTTTATTTGTAATCGTATTTTGTTTACTTCAAACCCAAAAAGGAAAAGAAAAAAAATGGAAAAGAAACCTTATTGGGTCATCTTCCCTCCCTCCGGCCCAGCTTGCCCCACCTCCCCATCAGCCTAGCCCAGCCACCCTAAGCCCATCCCCTCGTGTGGCTCGATGACACGGTCGTCTTCCTCAACAGCGCTAACCACGCCGCCGAGGCCAAGCAAAGCACACCATGCCGTCGATCGAGGAGGACTTCACGCGAGTGCCGCTCTTGGTCGTTACTATGCACCCATTTATATACCGTAAGAGGACAATGCATATTGTAGCACTTTTTCTCTTAGAGTATTCCAAGGTCTAATCGAATGCGAGAGAGACTAATGAGAATCAAATATTAGTAATATTAAAATATCTATTTATCCTACTGTTGTTTGCAGGAAGGGGTTGATGGTGCCCATCGGCGTGTGGCTTGTCTGTTGTGCCAATCGTCGCACTCCGGTGCCGATCGACATAATGGCTAGGTTGGTGATCTAGTGACTACAAACGACTTGTTTAATAGCCTAAGTAAGCTATGTGAGTAGCAAGATATCTACTATTTGAGATCATAACCAGAAAATCTAATTGGATAGCATCATAATGGATAATTACTTGGATTAGTGAAAACCTACGATTAATAAGACCACTCACCTTTCCTTGGAGGACCTAGATTTATCTCTGCTAAGATCAATCCAGTAATCGTGCACGCATCTTATCCTACTTAACTATCTAGACGTGCTACGCTACCTTAACCCTATCACAACTAAACCATACATCTAGCATCATCGAGTAACTACGATCAATACAAGATCCGAGTACTAACCTAATCACCATGATTAAGATAGCATCTAAATACTTAGCCTAGAACTAAGCAATTGAAGCATCAACATATTCAATCATCTTTGAGATACATCATAATGGATAATTACTTGGATTAGTGAAAACCTACGATGAATAAGACCACTCACCTTTACGTGGAGGACCCCGATTTATCTCTGCCGAGATCAATCCGAGTAACCGTGCAAGCATCTTACCCTACTTAACTATCTAGACATGCTGCATTAGTTTAACCCTGTCACAACTAAACCACACATCTAGCATCCTCGAGTAACTACGATCAATACAAGATCCGAGTACTAAACTAATCACCATGATTAAGATAGCATCCGAATACATAGCCTAGAACTAAGCAATTGGAACAAGCATATGCATCATCGTAGAAACAAGATCAACAAATCACCAAAACCATCATCAACATAATCAAACATCTTTGAGATACATAGTGTAGGATTCATCACCATCTAGAAGACCTACCTTGATGGATCATCTCTAACACCAATGGTTCCTGAAGCTCAACTAGATATTTATTATGACGTGGGCAAATCCTCGGTGGTTCTAACTCATGAGTTTGGTGTCCCTCTATCTCTAGGGTTTTTACAAGCATTTATATGGGTAAGGTACGCGGAGGAGTCACATTCTAGCAAATCTAGGAAAGTGCCTATCGGCACAAGGTCGATGCCGATCGGAACGTCTCGTGTCTTTATCGATCTCCTCTCCGATTTGGTTCTTTTGTCTTCCATAGCTTCCATGTGGGCCTTCTTCGTCATATTCTTTAAGATAATGTCTTACATTGCACGTTTGAATCTTTGAAGTTTCCTTTATCTTCTCCAAATGAATATCTTCAAATATCTCGTGCAAGTAACTTCCATATTTGTAGAATGGACCATGGGCTAGCCCCTGTTGGCCCAATTCCTTCATGTGCCGATCGGCACAAGGATGTGCCCATCGACACATTGGACTCCTCTTCACATCTTCTTCCGGTTTCATCTCATATCCTCCGTAACGCCCTCATTTACGGTAATTTTACCTATTTCTGCAATAAAGCTCCAAAACAATGCAAATACTATGTAGCTATTTTCATAGGTAAATGGCCTATTCACATGAAAATGAGCACTTAGAAAGCACCAATAGCTCCGCCACACTTAAACCTTTGCTCATCCCGGGTAAAGTAAAAGAATGAAAAATCAATAGGCACGTACTCTCCTCCATCATAAAAGCATTTCAAATCATGAAATGTTGAACATTATGTCGTATTAATATTTAGAAAATATCTCAAAGTATGGTCATTTGTCTTGAAATCATTACCATAAAGCAAGTTCATATCTAATTTATGAGTCATAGGCTTTCCACACATGTAAATCACTCAAAAAAGATCTTGTGAACAAAAAGAATTATCTATCAAATGATCTAAGGCAAACAACTCATATTTCAATCACTCAACCTATATTCGACATCATAATGATCAAATATTTGTGCAAGGCTTATATGAGTAGCGAGGTGAGGTAATTCAAAGATTCTAGACACAAACCAATAACATTTAGTAAAGCTAGGAGATAGTTCTAAATTAGATTTATTGAGACTTGTCAAAAAGACCATTAAAAATTACATTTTTAGAAAGAAACTCACACCTTTAGATAATTGGACATGTACACATCAAAATTGATGTTGGGAAGAAAGAAATTTCCCACTACCGAATTGCGCATGTTTGGAATGATTATTAGCTATATAGCAATGAATTTCTTGAACTTTCATGGGCACCTTGAGGGTATACTCTCCCCCACACTTAAAATTTGGCTAGTCCCGAGCAAACCTTTTACTTCAGAAGTGCACTTTGGATTCTTCATTTATTTGTATTTTTTCTTGAATTTTTAGCTTAATTCAACAGTTTGTGCAGATCGACACCTCACTGTGCCCATCGGAGGGTCTCTACACACACATGTTGCTCTGGACTGCTTCCTTTCTTGCTCCATTGTTGATGCAATATATTGTATACACAAGATGTGGTCAAGGATTAGTAATTCTGATCAAGATATTTTTTGGTTTTCATGGTAGGATACTCAATGATGCATTGCATGAGTAATTCAAGGATAGAAAATATGGCTAGCTTCTAAGTCTCATACCAAAAGAATTAAATTCTTACCAAACTCAATTATCAATTTAATGTCTTTCTTCTATTCAAAGGTTCAAACGAATTGTTCAAAATATATGGCACAATCATTAGTAAGAACATCCTTAAGTTCACAAATAAAGCGTTTTAATTTTCATAAATATTTGGTACTAAGTTATTTCTCACGAGTTGGATATCTCAATTCAAGCACATGGGTATTCAAAATGTTTGCTCCACATAAGAAATATTTGTTGAATAATTTTGAAGTGTAAGCTCAAAATTTTTATTAATTCTCAACATCTTTTGATTATCATAAACATTGTTTAAGACAGGAACATATGAAATAAGATCTTCTTAAAAGAGCATGACTTTCACCATTATATTAAGATTGAAGCTCTAGTACATGGTGATGGTTTTTGCTAGCACACATGCATAGATAAAACTACTACTAGCACACTTGTGGAATTTAAACAACCACTAGCACACTTGTGGAATTTAAGCACACATGGTACATGGTTTCCCAACCCACTCGCGCACACATAAGAAAATAACTAAAAATATTGCGAAGATAAAAAGAAAACACAAACTGAGAAACCCTTACAAGTGTCGCCTACACTTCGACGCTCTAGTCATCGAACGTTGGTGGGGGCGGCGGATGATCGAAGCCATAGCACCGCGCCTTTAGCCGGTCGCACTCCTCCACCATCGCATCAGGATTGGCACTCCAAAGGCCCGTTGTGTCCTCAATGTGCTCGCTGTACTGCATATTATATTCAATATAGGAATTCATGGGGGCCAATAAGTCCTCCGCAGGCTCCCTAGGCATAATAGGAGTCCGCCCGGCGGTGGAAGATTGAAGCCATAGCACAGCGCCTTTAGCCGGTCACACTCCTCCACCATCGCATCATGATTGGCACTCCAAAGGCCCGTTGTGTCCTCAATCTGCTAGATGTACTGCATATTGTAGTCGATATAGGCATTCATGGGGGCGAATAAGTCCTCCGCGAGCTCCCTGGGCATAATAGGAGTCCACCCCTGATATCTGTAGTCCGTGCTAATCGACACTTGCTGAACGGTGCAAAGCCTACACCGACCGGCGCACTCGCCTGCTGCTGCTGCTCACCTCGTTCCCAGCATTGCTCATTCTGACGGGGGTGTTGTCCGTCTCCCAACTCCCCAGTAGCATCCGGTCGTCGTGCTCGTCGAGATGCGGTGGATCATTCGCCCGCACTTGTCCTTCTCCATGTGACCTCTCTCAATGAGGTCGGTCTCGAGCCAATTCCCCCGTGATGAGGACATCACACCCTCGGATATAACCAACACTCCTCCAATACATATACATAATTCAAGGACAAAAACTAGAGCACAACAATTAAATTGACGGGTGAGCATGTTTCTAATGATCTCTTTATTTATATTTGAGAATCTATTACTAAATGATTTAGTTATTGTTAGGAACCATGGAGATGATGATAATATGGTTAAGGAGGAGGTTAGAGGCGTGGAGGGCCAGCAAGGACGTCCATGTCAAGTTGGAGGCCCAAACAAAGTCGACTTCGATTCTGTTTCGGAGTCCAGAAACAGCCTGCAGCAAAACGGACGCCCTTGTCGCATACGAAGTCCGTTTGGGACGTTCTTTATATGGATGGAAAGATAATTTGATAACCTTTCCATTGGCACTGGTCTAATATCCAAATTCGTCATGAGTCGTCGGAAATTGCCGAAATACTAAGACGTCCAGAAACTGTCCCGGTGTTGCACCACCGTCTTTTGGCCTTTGGGCCGTGTATTTTGTTGAGCCCAGTTAGGGTTGCGTCCAGGGGAGATGGACGACCCTAGGGACCTCATAAGCAGCCACCGCCCCTTCCTTAGGGTTTGGGTTTTCCTTAGATTATTCTGTCAAGAACAGTTTCGCCGTTTCGTCGGTTTGTGAGACCCCAACTCGTGAGTTTAATCATATATTTGCAATTTGGTTGCTTCTATCTTGTTCTTGCTTGTGTTCTTCGATTCACAGGCAAGGATTAGCCTTCTTGGCGAGGTCAATCGTGCTTGCACGGTTGATAACTAGAGGAGACGTGGTGCTGCGATTGCGGGGTTCGGAACGTGTTGTTCGGAAGCCGGATCGACGTGTGTCACATCTTCGCCAAATCAAGAGTTATCTGAACCTACCCCAACTCGTGACTTTAATCCTATATTTGCAATTTGGTTGCTTCTATCTTGTTCTTGCTTGTGTTCTTCGATTCGCAGGCAAGGATTTGCCTTCTTGGCGAGGTCAATCGTGCTTGCATGGTTGATAACCAGAGGAGACGTGGTGCTGCGATTGCGGGGTTCGGAACGTGTTGTTCGGAAGCCGGATCGATTTGTGTCAAGCCTTCGCCAAATCGTTGTTTATCGGAACCTTTCGGAAGATCGGGACACCCTAGTCCACATCAAGTGGTAATCAGAGCTTTAGGTGCACCGTTAGGTTCCCCCGATCCTCGTTATTTTGTTTCGTCCTAAACTCCAGAAAATTGCCCTACAAAAATAGTTATTCGTTGTGTATCTGCTGTCCTATATCCCCTTTGTGCCTCGCAATTTTTTATTTTCAGATTGTGTCTCTGAATTTTAGTCCCTGTTGAGTCGTTGTGTTTCAGCTTGAACTTGTTCACGGTCTAGTTTTGGGTATGCTCTTGAGTTCCCAATAGTTTGCAGAAGGAACAGTAGCATCCGTTCCAATTTTGGGTGCTAAAAAAAAGAACAAAGAGAGGAAAGATTTTCTTTTTCCCTCCATGTTATGAGCTCATGTTTAGATGCTTCATTTGAGTTATAGAGTAGCTAGCTCTTGCTGCAGTTCTGTTCTAAAGAAAAAAAGAAAGTAAATGGAAGAAAGTTGAAAAAAAAGAAAAGGAAAAGCCACACAAAAAAAAAGAGAGAAGAACGAGAGTAAAAAGGAAAAGAAAGAAAATTATCAGAATTGTTTTATCCTTTTGAGTCCCTTGAGTTGAGTTGTGATATTGCTTGCATAAACTAGGTCCGAGATATGTTTAGACTGGTAATACAGACTAGATTGGGACTATTATTCAGTTTTGCAATTCTGAATTGAAAATTTGCAATTCCTTGCTACTATATTTTGCTTATCCAAACTCCACATATATTCTTCTGAATAGCACATTTTGACCCTCGCAATTGTCGGTTCACGCTCTTCAGTTAATCCTTTGCTTTGCTGATAGTAAGAACCTTGTAAGAGCTTGGTTAGATGCTTCTATTTGCATATTGAGAGTTTTCACTGTTCATACATAGTAGTGATAGGAAAATATACTTCGTGTTTTTTCTTGTTTGCTGCTAACAATGACAGGTGATGATATGAGTATTCTAGCACAACGAGTGTTGAGTTCTCAAATGGAGAAGATGGAGCAAAATCAAGTCAATAATTTATTCCAAACTTTCTTTGTTGTGATGAATCGACGTTGCTGTGTCGTAATTGATGGTGAAACTAGCCCCAACATTGTCAAGTGCCGAGTTGGTCGAGAAACTTGGCTTGACCACACAACCGCACCCACATCCATACTATATTCGATGGGTAAATTGTTGTGAGAAGATTAAGGTAACAAAAATTGCACGGATCAATTTTTTTATATGTACTTATAAGGATAGTGCAGATTTTGATATAGTGCCTATGCAAGCATGTCATTTGTTGCTAGGTAAACTTTGGATTGATCGAAACAATGTTCTGCACAATACTGTTACTAATAGATACTCTTTTAAACATAATGACACTAAAATAAGTCTTAAAACTATGAGTGCTGCCGAAATTTTAGAAGCTGATCTAGAAAGATTTGAGAGGAGAAAGAATGAGCCTTTTAGAAAAGAATGGGGGGTTTATATGATCCAACACTTTCATCTAAATCTGAATTGATAGAAGAACAACAAAGTTTCTTGCCTATTGTTCCAGCTAATACCTTTCAGGATATACAAAAGGATGAGGATGCAGTGGAAGAAAATGAGGTGTTCACGAGCTCATGTGCAAATTCAGAACCATCACTTCATAATACAACTATTAATCTTGCTGAGAACACAGGTAATTCCATTTTGCTACACTCACAGAAGGTGAGAATTATATTGATGTGTTGAATTTTTCCACAAACCATGCTATCATAGAGCAATTGTTAGTGGAACCATCTCTGAATTTATCTTTGTCACATGATGATTTGCTTGCTATTCCTTGTGATAAAGAGGAGTTGTGTGCTAGTGCTTTACTTATACCTTTGCCACAACAAATGCATGAACTTGATACTTGTTCTTCTGATTCAGATGCTTGTGCTGAAATTAAGCATTTAATTCCCATTACTTGTGAAAATGATGAACGAAGATTGCTGTGTTCTCTAAATACTTTGGGTTATATTGAATTTGACTCTCTTTGTGATTTAAATTCTATAGAGAGGAGAATATTTTCTGAATCTGAATTGCCTTTGTTGACAAGAAACAATTTTCATGCTATAGGCAAATATGATCATAATGGTGTGTATATGCTACATAGAGTTTATATTACCTCACATCCAATGCTACCTTGTGTTGTGCAAGAAAGTAATCAACTAACAGTCTCCACTATCATTGAACATGTCATGTCAACTGCACCTAGTTTTGTTTTCAAGAAACAGGCTATCTTCCAAGAAGGGGAGCATTGGTGGTTTTCACCTACGATATCTTCCACAACTATGGTCAAACCAAGGACAGATAGCTTTCAAGGAGACGAGAACGATAAGGAAATGATATCCTTCAAAATAACCATTCAAGCACCAACGACGCCGAGGACGGCTTCTCATCAAGAAGGGGAGGATGATGAGGACATCACACCTTCAGATATAACCAACACTCCTCCAATACATATACATAATTCAAGGATAAAAACTAGAGCACAACAATTGAATTTACGGGTGAGCATGTTCCTAATGATCTCTTTATTTATATTTGAGAATATATTACTACCTAATGATTTAATTATTGTTAGGAACCATGGAGATGATGATAATATGGTTAAGGAGGAGGTTAGAGGCGTGGAGGGCCAGCAAGGACGTCCATGTCAAGTTGGAGGTCCAAACAAAGTCGACTTCGATTCTGTTTCGGAGTCCAGAAACAGCCTGCACCAAAACGGACGCTCTGGTCGCATACGAAGTCCGTTTGGGACGTTCTTTATGTGGATGGAAAGATAATTTGATAGCCTTTCCATTGGCGGTGGTCTCATATCCAAATTCATCCCGAGTTTTCAGGAATTGCCGAAATACTAAGACGTCCAGAAACTGTCCCGGTGTTGCACCACTGTCTTTTGGCTTTTGGGCCGTGTATTTTGTTAAGCCCACTTAGGGCTGCGTCCAGGGGAGGATGGACGACCCTAGGGACCTCATAAGCAGCTTCCGCCCCTTCCTTAGGGTTTGGGTTTTGCTTAGATTATTCTGTCAAGAACAGTTTCACCGTTTTGTCGGTTTGTGAGACCCCAACTCGTGAGTTTAATCATATATTTGTAATTTGGTTGCTTCTATCTTGTTCTTGCTTGTGTTCTTCGATTCGCAGGCAAGGATTAGCCTTCTTGGAGAGGTCAATCGTGCTTGCACGGTTGATAATCAGAGGAGACGTGGTGCTGCGATTGCGGGGTTCGGAACGTGTTGTTCGGAAGCCGGATCGATTTGTGTCAAGCCTCCGCCAAATCCCTGTTTATCGGAACCTTTCGGAAGATCGGGACACCTAGTCCATACCAAGTGGTAATCAGAGCTTCAGGTGCACCGTCAGGTTCCTCCTATCCTCGTTATTTTGTTTCGTCCTAAACTCCAGAAAATTGCCCTACAAAAATAGTTATTCGTTGTGTATCTGCTGTCCTATATCCCCTTTGTGCCTCGCAATTTTTTATTTTCAGATTGTGTCTCTGAATTTTAGTCCCTGTTGTGTCGTTGTGTTTCAGCTTGAACTTGTTCACGGTCTAGTTTTGGATATGCTCTTGAGTTCCCAATAGTTTGCAGATACAACAGTAGCATCCATTCCAATTTTGGGTGCAAAAAAAAGAAGAACAAAGAGAGGAAAGATTTTCTTTTTCCCTCCACGTTATGAGCTCATGTTTAGATGCTGCATTTGAGTTATAGAGTAGCTAGCTCTTGCTGCAGTTCTGTTTTAAAAAAAAAGGAAAGTAAAAGGCAGAAAGGTGAAAAAAAAAGAAAAGGAAAAGCCACACCAAAAAAAAAAAAGAGAGAAGAGCGAGAATAAAAAGGAAAAGAAACAAAATTATCAGAATTGTTTTATCCTTTTGAGTCCCTTGAGTTGAGTTGTGATATTGCTTGCTGAAACTAGATCCGAGATAAGTTTAGACTGGTAATATAGACTAGATTGGGACTATTATTCAGTTTTGCAATTCTGAATTGAAAATTTGCAATTCCTTGCTATTATAGTTTGCCTATCCAAACTCCACATATATCCTTCCGAACAATCACAGGTTTTGACCCTCGCAATTGTTGGCTCACACTCTCCAGGTATCCTTTGCTTTGCTGATATTAAGAACCTTGTAAGAGCTTAGTTAGATGCTTCCATTTGCATATTGAGAGTTTTCACTGTTCATACATAGTAGTGATAGGAAAATATAATTCGTGTTTTTTCTTGTTTGCTGCTAACAATGATAGGTGATGATATGAGTATTCTAGCACAACGAATGTTGAGTTCTCAAATGGAGAAGATGGAGCAAAATCAAGTCAATAATTTATTCCAATCTTTCTTTGTTGTGATGAATCGACGTTGCCGTGTCGTAACTGATGGTGAAACTAGCCGCAACATTGCAAGTGCTGAGTTGGTCGAGAAGCTTGGCTTGACCACACACCCGCACCCACATCCATACTATATTCGATGGGTAAATTATTGTGAGAAGATTAAGGTAACAAAAATTGCACGTATCAATTTTTTTATTGGTAATTATATGGATTATGCTGATTTTGATATAGTGCCTACGCAAGCATGCCATTTGTTGCTAGGTAAACTATTTTTATAGGGCAATATTATGGAGTTTAGGACGAAACAAACTAAACTAAAGGTAGGGCGAACCTGACGGTGCACCTGAAGCTCCGATTACCACTTGGTATGGACTAGGTGTCCCGATCTTCCGAAAGGTTCCGATAAACAGCGATTTGGCGGAGGCTTGACACAAATCGATCCGGCTTCCGAACAACACGTTCCGAACCCCGCAATCGCAGCACCACGTCTCCTCTGGTTATCAACCGTGCAAGCACGATTGACCTTGCCAAGAAGGCTAATCCTTGCCTGCGAATCGAAGAACACAAGCAAGAACAAGATAGAAGCAACCAAATTGCAAATATATGATTAAACTCACGAGTTGGGGTCTCACAAACCGATAAAACGGCGAAACTGTTCTTGACAGAATAATCTAAGCAAAACCCAAACCCTAAGGAAGGAGCGGCGGTTGCTTATGAGGTCCCTATGGTCGTCCATCCTCCCCTGGACGCAGCCCTAAGTGGACTTAACAAAATACACGGCCCAAAGGCCAAAAGACGGTGGTGCAACACCGGGACAGTTTCTGGACGTCTTAGTATTTCGGTAATTCCCGACGACTCGGGATGAATTTGGATATGAGACCAGCACCAATAGAAAGGTTATCAAATTATCTTTTCATCCATATAAAGAACGTCCAAAATGGACTTCGTATGCGACCAGGGCGTCCGTTTTGGTGCAGGATGTTTCTGGACTCCGAAACAGACTCAAAGTCGACTTTGTTTGGGCCTGCAACTTGACATGGACGTCCTTGCTGGCCCTCCACGCCTCTAACATCCTCCTTAACCATATTATCATCATCTCCATGGTTCCTAACAATAATTAACTCATTAGGTAGTAATATATTCTCAAATATAAATAAAGAGATCATTAAGAACATGCTCACCCGTAAATTCAATTGTCGTGCTCTAGTTTTTGTCCTTGAATTATGTATGTGTATTGGAGGAGTGTTGGTTATATCCGAGGGTGTGATGTCCTCATCAACCCCGTGGAGCTTGTTCGGGAGGAACACAACAAGCTCCACACGTGGAAGCATGATGCACACGCCAAGCTCCACACAGGGAAGCCTAATACTAATGTCGCTGATGTGGAAGCTAGCGCACACATTCCCCATGACAATCTTGCCATGAGTCACGGCCTCGAGAATGAAGGTGGGGTTCACGCACCGGTCCGGCCTCCCTCGGCTAGTAGACGCGGCTCTGTTTGCCATCACCTGGAGGTAACCTCCAAAGGCCAACCTCCCGCTCGCCTTGTTCCTCTTGTCGAACCAATTGCACACCATCATAAGCATGGGGTTGCAATTGGTCGGACTCATGATGGTGTTGTAGAGCCACCGCATGTCCGTGCCGGTGACGAAGTCGATACTTCCCATGGTGTGCGGTGCCAACCACCGGTGAAAGAGCTGAACAGAGGGGTTTCGGACGTTCGCTCGCTTGAGCTCCTCGATCGACAAGAGGCAGAGCCAAAAGGAGTTTAACTCCTCCTTGCTCACATGCCCCGCCACGTCGATGCCAAGGTCAAAACCGAGGAGCGTGGCTAGCCCGTCGAATCTGATTATGTGCTGAACGTTACACACACGGAAGGTGAGAGCATCGCTCCCATCCTCATTGCAGCCTAGCTGCATGGTGGGCGTGACCTCGGTGGTGATGTCGAGGTTGTAGCCGATCACCGCCTCGTGGAAGGCGATCCAACCGAGGTTGGAGAGCATCCGGCGGATGTCGCTCCACAACCCTATGTCATTGAGGAAGAACTCGTCGAAATCAAAGTTGGGGACAATCCGCCCCGCACGAAGTCATACCACCTCTACTCCTCCGCGCTCATGAGGGTGAATCCCTCCTTAACGATACGCGACACGTATGCCGACAATTGAGAAGAGGCCTCCCCGTGTGTCGTCGCACTTGTCATGGCCGTCTAGCTCATCATGCAAACTCTTAGAGTAAGGGGATGTTGGGGGTGGTGTCGCTATGGAAAATGGAGAATTCGCCTCCCCGTGAATGGCTAGGCGTCATCTCCACCGACCCCGTCCAATCATTGCAGGCGATGGACCTCGAGGTGAAACTTGAGTCACTCGAGGAGTCGTTGGAGTTGCCGGAATGGTCGGTCGATGCACCCTCTTGTCGAGGTGTGAAGGGACGAGCATAAACTGTCCATCTCTTGTGAAAATGAAGCGACGTGTGCGAAAAGTTGAGAAGTGGAGGGAGTTAGCAGAGTGTTGTGTGGAAATGGGGCGTCAAGGCCCTCCTTTTATAGGGGATGGATCCCACGAATTGGTTCAAATTCCCTTTGTGTCGATCGACACGATTCAAATTTTTGGGGATTCTCACGCCTTGCCCTCTGCAACGCCTGATTTCTCTCCTTGCATGCATGCTCCTGGTACACCATGCTGACCGACTAGGGGGCAACTCGATTCCGCAACATTGTTGACCATCCCGATCAACACGGAACACATGCCGATGGGCGCAGTCCCCACTTTTCAATGTTTTCCCTGTCGGTGCCCCTTATGCGCCATACACCTGCATGTGTGCCAGCTGAATCTCCTCTTCCCAACATGCGCGCTGTTGTCGCTTGTAGGGGCATCTAGGCATAGGTGCCGGTCGGCACAACATGGTGTCGATCGACACGGATGCCCCGTGCTTCTTGTTGCACCCCTTCCGTTGCATGCTGCCTATAATTCTGACTCATCTGCTTTTACATGTAATTTTGACTCATCTACTTTTACAGAAAATCATGTAACATTGACTCGTTCGGAGGGCCATGTCCTACTATCATGTCGATCGGCACACCCTAGTGTCGATCGCTGCCTGGTCTTTATTCGTTCAGGCTCTCTACTTTTTAGCAGATGATCATGTTCCTATTTTTCTTGCAACATGCAACATACTATGCATATATAAAATATTTTAGGGAAATTAATTATTTACCTTTGTTATTCTTCCCACTCTAAATTCTATGCAAATTATTTCTCAGCACCCCTTGGATTTTCCACCAACTTGGGCATCCTTCAGCCTTCGCTCTTTCGGTACAGGGACACCGGTGCCGATGGGCACCATGCTATGCCGATCAGCGCATCCTCGCTTTCCTCTTTTCATTCATTTTTTTATTTTTCTTTCTTGAACTTTTAGTTCTCAACATGTATATAATATTTTGCGTAGGTAAACAAACAACATAGGATCACACAAAATTAAGCACACACTTTTTCTCACAATTTTTACTCTTAAGAGAATTACTTTTATTACAAGCAAATAATTTAAAATTACCGGGTTGCCCTCCTAGCCAACACTATCTTAGCTAAATTAAAGGGGTTGCCCTCCCGTAAGCACCAAGCAATCTATGTATCCACCAAACTATTGGGTTGCCTCCCAAGAAGCTCTCTAGTTATTTTGGAGGTCACAGAGCTTGACCTCCTCGTAATCAATTACTCCTTAGTGTTGTTATACGGGTGGTAAGTTTGCAGCGCTACAAGGTCTTTTGTCTCCCTTGGTTCCATATCGGACGTCCTTTCCTTGTGTACCCTCTAATAACCTTTGATCTTTCTATGGCACGATGTTTTGTATCGTGCAACCTCCTCGAATAGCACGACACTCTTCTCCCTCCGGACGAAACGTGAATGTATAGGGAGTTCCACTTATCTCAAAGCTTATCTCCACACTCCCAACATCAATATTCACCTTAGTTGTCCTCAAGAAGGATCTACCTAACATTAATGGATTCCTCGTTCTCTTGTCCATGTCTAGTACAATAAAATCCATAGGAACGATGTGATCTCCAATTTGAATAGGAATATCCTCCGCAATTCCATCGGGGTAGCGTATCGATTGATCAGCTAATTCCAAGCACATAAAAGTAGGCTCCAAATCAGGCAAAATGAGGCTTGTCAAAATATAATGGGGGATGACGCTTACACTTGCTCCAAGATCGCATAAGCACATCTCAAACAATTGGGTTCCAATTAAGCACCGGATACTAGGTGATTTGGGGTCCGGCTTCTTTTATGGTGTAATGTCATTGATGGCCGCCGTAAGATCCTTAATCACCTTCACAACCCTCCTCGTAAGCTAAAGACTTCTTGTTTTGCATCATGTCCTTTATACACTTAGCATATGTGGACACTTGAATGGCATCAAGATATGAGAAATTGATGTAAAACTTCTTCATTATATTGACAAACCTAGCGAATTGCTCATCGTGGAGTCGCACTCTCTCGTGTTTTGCTCATCAATTGCGTGTCTAGGAATGTAGCAGGTCCATGCTCATGAGATTCAATGCCCATCTTCGGACCACAGAGGTCAATTTTCTCTTCGTGCCGATTGAAACCTTCTATTCCTGCGTGCCGATCAGTACTCAGCGGTGTGCCAATCGGCACGAGGCTTCCTCGGTCCGGAAAGATATTGGGGATCCTCTGTTTGCTTCCCGATCTCATAGCTATAACTTTCGGGTATTCTGCAGACATGGTATTTCCAGGAATACTCCCCTTGTTGCCTCTAATAGCCTTGTGACATTTGTCTCATCTTCTACCATAATCTTGGTATTCTTCAAATTTTTTTATTGGAGCTCCCAGTTTCTATCACCATGTCACTAATTCCCTTAAGAGCATGATCCATTTCCTTGAACTTGGCTTGTTGATCTTCTCTTGATCTTGAAAGAACTCCGACATTGGAGATGAAGTGGGAATAGCATTTTGCATGGATGAACTAGGAGTAAAAGTACTCCTTTGTTGCTGATATCTGGGGCTTCCATCCTTGGCTCCTTACGTAATTCGGAACCTTGAGATCTTCTAGGCAATCCTTGCTCGCATGACCAAATTCTCTACACTCCTCACACGTAGAGCGTGATTCAACTAGCTTGACTCATTCATTATTATCCAACCTCCTTTGTATAGCGCAGAGACGATCTAAGATCAATTCTTCATGAGCTCTCTCGATCACACCCTTTGTTACTCCCTTGGAAGGTTGAAGGCTCCTTTCCCTCGCTTCTCTCACTATCCCAAGACTGGATTTGAACCAACAACTTAATCAACTCATTAGCTTGTGTAGGAGTCTTTGATATGAACACACCTCTAGCTGAAGAATCCAACTGTTGATGAGATATATGATTTAATCTTGTGTAGAATCCATCAACAATTTCACCTCTTGTAAGACCATGATGAGGGCAAGCATCCCTATATTCATTGTATCTCTCCCATGCTTCTCCAATGCTCTCATCAACATTTTGAGTGGATCCAAGGGGCCTATTCTTCAACGCTTGAGTCTTGCCAGGAGGAAAATACTTTAGCTAGAAATTCCACTCCTAGCATTGGCCAAGTAACCTTTGACGTATTAGGTAGCCTATTGTACCATTGCTTAGGGCGTTCAATCAAAGAGAAGGGAAAAAGCCACACCATTGCTTGATTTGAATCCAACCCTAAATCTGGAAAGTGCTACAAACTTCCCGGAAGTGATGCAAGTGTTGATTAGGGTCTTCGAACCTATGAATGGCTGTTGCGTCACTATCTCAATGTATCTATCTAATTGATATGGTAGTTGTGCTGCTGGCTCATTACAATTTGTCTTGAAAACATTAGTTAGTTGTGGCCTCGGATGATCAACCATTGACAATTCTGGTTGTTGAACTCCCATGACATCGGCTTGGTCTTCTTCCTCTTCTAGGTCTTCAATCACGAACAATGCTCACGGATCAAGGCGAGCACCTTCTTAAGGTAGATATCCAAGTGACTTGCTTCTTTTCTCTACACTCCCCTTGTTGTGAAAGAGTTTTTCTAGATCATCGATGTAATCGGAGGATTTGTTTGATCTAGGACCATCCATACCGATTTAGTTGCACTCAACAGGATATATGTACAAAAGAAACAAGAAAAAGAAAGTAGAATAACTAGATACTAATACATCAAACAATATTCAATCCGAACATTAGTCCGTGGCAACGGCACCGGAAAAGGAGCTTGTTAGTCATTACTACGCACCCACTTATATACCGCAAGAGGACGGCGTACATTCTAGCAGTTTTTTTCTTAGAGTATTCCAAGGTTTAATCGAATCCATAGAGACTAAGTGGAATCAAATATTATTAATAGTAAAAGATCTAATTATCCTACTGTTGTTTGCATAAAGGGGTTGATGGTGCCGATCGGCGCACTCGGTGTCAATCGGCGCATGGCTCGATGTTGTGTCGATCGGCTCACTTTGGTGTCGATTGGCGCAATGGCTACGTGACTACAAATGACTTGTATAATAGCCTAAGTGAGCTATGTGAGTAACCAAATATCTACTGGTTGAGATCGTAACCGGAAAGTTTAATTGCATAGCATCATAATGGATAATTACTTGGATTAGTGAAAACTTACGATGAATAAGACCACTCACCTTTCCTTGGAGGACCCCGATTTATCTCTCGTTGAGATCAATCCGAGTGTCGATTGGCACAAGGTCGGTGTCGATAGGCACGTCTCGTGTCTTCATCGATCTCCTCTCCGAGTCGATTCATTTGTCTTCCATAGCTTCCATGTGGGTCTTCTTCATCATATTCTTTGAGCTAATGTTTTACATTGCATGTTTGAATCATTGAAGTTTCCTTTATCTTCTCCAAATCAATATCTTCAAATATCTAGTGCAAGTAACTTCCATATATGTAGAATGTGGACCATGGTCCAGCCCCTATTGGGCCAATTCCTCCATGCTGCTGAGATGTGCCAATCAACACATTGGACTTCCTCTTCACATTTTCTGGTTTCATCTCATATCCTGTGTAATGCCCCATGACCTTTTACATAATGAAACCTGAACCCTACCTTTTCCGAGAAAATCCCCCATTCCTATCTGGTCTACATATTTTGCACAAAGACCCTTCGGTTTTTCAAAAATCACAAAGAACCCCTGGAACCTTTTTGTTTTTACCGAATAACCCTAGACCTTTTGAGAAATTACAGTTAAGCCCCTATACCTTATAAAAGCCCTACCTTTCCAACAATAGCTCTGTTTCACGCGATTATTTTGCCATATTTGTCCTCTACTCAAACCCTAGCCCCCAAGCCACTCATTTCTCTTGTTTATTTGGTTTGTTTTATATTTTTTGTATTTTTACTTTTTGTTATAGTTATTTTCTATTTATATACGTAATATAGACGATGTGGAGTTCGAAGAAGAGAATTCGGAGGATCCCGAGTACGTGGAAAGTGACCAAGAACTACTCGGAGGCAAACTCTAATTGATCCTATATCACCACTTCTATGCAACTATTACTAGAACCTTTTCTATTTATGCATATGATATTATTATTCTTATTTTCCTAGTATTTACCTATTTATGTTTATATCCGTATACTTTATATGAATATGTACATATGACCATTACACCCTACAAACATTGATGCCCTAAGAGTTACCATTGGCTTTGCTAATGCTAACACCCCGCCTTGTCACTAGGTAGCACGCTTAGTAAATAGCAACACGCATTGCACCATTACTTTTATCATGATAACCATTATACCACTATTTACAAAACACGGAAACCGAGTTTAGTGGTGTGTGTAAATGATCGGTAGAGCCAAGACAACTGGGTTCAAGCGAAGAGGTGATGATGATGATGATGATAGGGTTACAAGGTTGGGGGTGAGGCTCTTGATAATATGGATTGATGGAATGAGATAATAATGGATCCACTGTCGTGGATGAGCTCTCGCCCCACCGTATAAGGATTGGTTCACTTGAGCTCAACTTTGTGATCTTAGTGCAACAATGGAACCTATTCTAGGCAGGACCTACCCTCTCCCTGTACGATCGTGGCAAATTAGTTTGTCCAGTGTAGGTAGACTATCGGAGGACACGAGTAGGTCCCCCGATCGCATGGCCCTACTAATTAAGTCCATGGCGCGGGGTGCTCCTAGTCATTCGTGGCGGGTATGTACATCGTGTACTAGGAGACGGAAGATGTTATGTCACTCCCTTGCTAAGAGGGCACAACTCATGGGTAATTTGTTCGGAAGAAGATGGAGTTCGGTGGTGACGAGGAGTAGGTTGCGTTCTTCGATCAAGTTGCTCGTGGTGTTGCATGAAGTTTCCTTTGAAGTTTCTGCATCTTTAATTCGAGGATGGCTTGTCCTCCTCCTTTGCTTGTAACCTAAGACCTGTGTAACCATATCTTTCCCACGTGGGAACTTAATAAATTCTGTTGTAGATAAGGAGTAGGTTGCGTTCTTCGATCAAGTTGCTTTTGGTGTTTCATGAAGTTTGTGTGAAGTTTCCTTTGAAGTTTCTGCATCTTTAGTTCGAGGATGGCTTGTCCTCCTCCTTGGCTTGTAACGTAAGACCTGTGTGACTATATCTTTCCCACATGGGAACTTAATAAATTCTGTTGTATGGCTTGGTACGGATGCACGAGTACATCCCGGAAATAGGGTGTGACACCTGACGAGACCTCATGTTGAGGCTCATCAAGTGCAATGAGTATCTTGTGCTGGAGTTGACGAGGACCGGAGCTTCCTTGGACAGCTCAAGAGTTCCTCACTCTTGCGAGAGCGAAAATCCCCAGCATGTTTTTCTGTCATAAACTCGACGATCCGAGAAGAGAGTTGACAAGCTCGGATGGAGACTAGGACTAAAAAGCGTGCGTATGTGGATAGTGTCGGCCAGGGTGGTGGCCTTGTTTTGTTCTAGCTGATAGACTTGAGGTGGAGGTCATTGAGAAGCATCAACGTTTTATCGATGTCTATGTAAGTGAGAATAGTGATGAGGCCCTCGGTAGAATAACCTTTGTCTATGGTGAACCAAGAACAGTGGACCGGCCTAGGATGTGGGATCAACTACGGCGATTACGTGGTGAGTCGGATGCTCCTTGGCTAGTAATGGGAGATTTTAATGAGACTGTGTGGGGTTTTGCGTTGAGCACTTCTTGTCCCGCCCAAGACCGGAATCACGGATGCCGAACTTTAGAGATGCCTTGGCTGATTGTGATCTCATGGATATTGGTTTGTCGGGGCTACCGTATACATATGATAATGGACGGGAGGCTGGTGCAAACATTAAGATCAGGCTTGACCATGTAGTGGCGGATGCAGCATGGCGAGATCTCTTGGGCGAAGCAGTGTTATACCACTTAGTGTCATCTAGAAGTGACCATTGCCCTTTGTATCTAGAAATCAGAAAAGAGAATCGGGAAAATCACAAGCCTCGTATATTCAAGTACAAAATCATGTGGGAAAGGTTGGAAACGCTTGCTGAGGAAGTAAAGGATGATTGGTGTTCGACATCGAATAGAGAGTGTTTGGGAGGGATCCTGACAGCTCCGAATAAGGTAAAACGTGCATTGTAGTCGTGGAGCAAGAAGCATTTTGGCTCGGTTACTACTGAACTTGAATCATTAGGTGCGTAGATAGAAGATGTGAAATTATATCCGGGTCACTCGCGCGTGGATGAGAGAGCGATCATGGATAGAATGGATGAGCTACTCTATCGGGAGGAGATGATGTGGCTTCAGCGGTCACGGTTAACGTGGCTAAAGGAGGGTGACCGGAACACGAGTTACTTCCATTGCAGGTTGTCCGGAGAGCTCGGAAAAACAAGATCCACAAGTTAAGGTAGGTAGATGGTACTTTGTGACATGAAGAAAATGACCGAGTAAAGCCTTGTTCACAGCCCTAGCCTCGATGTGGACGATGCTTGAGCTACTAAGTTTAGCGGAGGAGAAAATTACAACTGATATGAATACGGATTTTTGTCGGCCATTTTCAGAATAGGAGATCGCATGCTTTATTCCAGATGATCCCACTCATAGCGTCGGGTCCTGACGAGTTTCCAATGAGGTTTTTCTACGGACATTGGGCTACTTTGAAGGAGGATATTGTTGCAATTGTGTAGAGTTTCTTCAAAGATGGGTTTATCCCTCGGGTTATTATCGATACAACCATAGTTTTCATCCTAAAAGGCCATAATCTTGAGGAACTCAAAGATTTTAGGCTGATCAATCTGTGTAATACGGTCTACAAGATTATTTTAAAGTGCTTGGCAAACCGTCTCGGGCCATGACTTGACTCTTTCATTTCTCGGGAACCGAGTGCTTTTGTCCCTAGGAGGTGCATTACGGATAATGCTTTGATAGCCTTTGAGTGATTTCATGCTATTCATAATGGAGCTGACGACCGACAGGAATTTGGGGTGTATAAGTTGGATCACGCCAAGGTGTATGACAAAGTGGATTGGGGGTTTCTAAAACATTAGTTGGAGAATCTAGGCTTTCATGATCAATGGGTACAGTGATCATGTATTGTATGCTACACTGTCTGCTTCAATGGGACACATTTGTGCCCTTCACCCCCACACGTGGTCTTCGTCAAGGTGATCCTTTATCATCATATTTATTCTTATTGGTTGATGATGGTCTGTCTATTTTGATAAAATACCATGAAGGTTTGGGGAATATCGTCTGTCGACGTGCACCGAGTGTGACACATCTGCTATTCATCGATGATAGTATACTGTTCTTCTGGACGAATGCTGTGCAAGCAATAGTTGTGATAGACTTTATTACCACATTTGAGTTCTGCACTAGCCAACTCCTAAGCCCGATTAACCACCATGTTGGTTTATGAAAATAGAGATGCTGGAATTGTTCAACAGATTCGGCAAATCCTGTAGCTGTAGCGAGTGGATTTTGATGTGAAATACCTTGGATTTCCCATGCCAAATGGGAGGGTCAGAAGGGGCACATTTCAACCTTTAGAGGAAGGATTCGTGAAGAGAATGGTTTCATGGAGGGAGCACGAGTGTGTTTAAGCTGCCACTTATCTTGTGTGATGATTTTGTGAAGTAGATAGAAGTTCTAGTGGGGATAAAATAAGGGAAAGAGGAAGATCTAGTGGGTGCCATGGCAAACCATGCTTTTGCAAAATAGCTACGATTGTTTGGACTTCAAGGATTTCTGGCTATTCAACCAAGATCTACTAGCGCATCAAGCATGATGACTGCTACAGAAGCCAGACAATCTTTGTTCACAAGTTCTAAAGGACAAATATTATCCACAAGGTAATTTGCTGGATACGGTGTTCGCGATTGAGACATCGCCCACTTGGTGTGCGATAGAACATGGTTTGGATCTGCTAAAACATGGGATTATACATCAGATTGGGGATGGTGCTGACACTAACATTTGGCGGGACAAGTGGCTACTGAGAACTTTCACTACTAAGCCTGCTACTTCCACCCGCGTTTGCCGAATTCTCAAGGTGTACCATTTGATTGATCATACTTCTCGATGCTGGGATGAGGTGATAGTCAGGAGATTTTTTCACCCATGGGATGCAGCTAAGGTTTTGAAGCTCAAGCTATCTATGAACAGAATGAGCGATATGGTGGTTTGGCACCACGAGAAAACGGGGTTTCCTTTTGTTCGTAGAGCCTACAGACACGGCACTAGAGCACCATCTTGTTGCAGAGGGGAGCAGCTCTTTGGCTACTAGAGATCATGCAATATGGAATAAGGTGTGGAAGCTGAAAGTACTGCCTTTTTGGAAAGTTGTACAAAACAACCTGCCTATAAGAGGCAACCGCTGCAACTGCCATTTAGATCAGACTGGTACTTGTGAAATTTGTGGGGCCGAGCGGGAGGATGCTTTTCATGCGGTGGTAAGATACCCTCATGCATTCATGCGGTGGTAAGATACCCTCATGCAGGAGGGCTACGACATGACATGAGTGATCACTGGAAGCTCCCACATGAGAAGACGATAGCCAGTACTGGACCTGAATGGTTATTAATGATGATTGACCGATTTGTTGTCAAAATCATGTGGAAGGCATGGCAAGTGAGAAACAACATCACACAGGAAGGCAAGTGGATGGATCCCCATCGCAACCTCAGTCAACTTTGTGACCTACATGAGTAGCCTAGCTCTGTGTCAGGAACCGAGAAGCATGAACTCACTAGGGAAGGGGAAAAAGTCGTAGAAGGACAAGCGTTGGGTGCTAGTGCGCGAAGGCATATGGTGAAGATCGACATGGACAAGGCTTTCAATCCTACCATGGGGAGAGACGGTCTTGGTGTTATTATCCACCACCGCAAGGGCCAGCCATTACTGACTGCATGGTGAGCTATCTTTAATTGTAGGGATACGGAGGGTGCAGAGGCGCAAGCTTGTCTGAATGGAATCCGTTTAGCGAGCAGATGGTCGGACCCTGCTGTGGAGCTGGCAACGGATGGTGCTTTAGTTTCTTAATAAAGTGTTGGCCTTGTTTGAGGACATCCGACAGGAGAGCAGGAAGGTGGTGTCCTTCTCGATGGTGAAGGTAGGAAGAAGAGAGTAGAATATAAGATCGTGCATACACACTTCCGTAGTTAGCTTGCTGTCTTTTTCAGTAGTTCCAGAATTTATTCAGGATCTAGTGGACTGGGTTTGGGTCCAACGCTGTACGGATGACACTTAAGTTTTAATAAAGATCCTGTTTTGCAAAAAAAAATAATAGCATAACAATATTTTTTTGATACGAGAATATAGACTAGCAAAGTAATTGATGTCAAGGCAGGAGTACATCATCACTTAGTTGATCCTAGATATGTTCAATGTTTTTGACAAGGATTCTTTAGTTAGTTTTGAGCTTGGTGCATGCTTGGTGATGGGCTTTATACGTTCTAGCCTCAATCACTACCGGAAATCCTACAGCTGGCGTGTGCCGCGGCACACGGCAAAAGAGTTTGCCGTAGATGGTCCACGGTGAAAGCCCGACGGCGGCAATCCTAGACGACAAAGCCGCCTTCGCTGTGTGCCAAAGCGCCGGCAACGGCGAAGTATTTGCCGTGTGCCCGGCTCAATACACGGCGAAGGAAACAGCGCCGTCAAAATGTTTTGCCGTGTGAGCACACGGCGAAATTGCTTTCTTTTGCCGTGTGCAAAAAGGTCGACACATGGCGAAATATTTTATCCCTTTGCCATGTGCCACCTTTGCAGCACACGGTGAAATATGTACTTTGCCGTGTGCCGCGGGATTTGGCATAGGGCAAACATGTGGTCACTTTGCCGTATGCCCATCCTGGCACACAGCAAAGTGACCAAACTGAAATGTCAGTATGGTCACTTTGCCGTGTGTCCGGCACCCGGCACACGGCAAAACGACCATCGGGTTTACTTTTTTTAGCCTGGTCACCTCATTTACATTTCAAACAGCACATATGTCAAACACATCACAACTATATCACATGATCATCAATTCGACGCACATATCATCGCACGACACATATATCACAAATAAAACACATATATCATCCATTTGTCTCATAACATCACAAATATCGTCACAACATCACATAACGTCCATAGGCCGTCCACGAGTACAACAAACCATGATTTCACAGATGTGGGTCAAAGGGTGGTGGCTCGAACGGCGGTGGGCCGAAGGGCGGTGGATTGATAGACGGTGGGCCGAGGGGCGGCACTTGTGGGAACAAGCTGCTGCGGTGGCAACGTAGGTGACATGTTCACCGAGGCATTCGATGCCGCCGATAGGTTCTGAAAAAAATAGAAAAATTTGCAAACCGGACAATAATCATTTTAGTTAAGATTGTAAGTTTCTACGTTATCTAAGTCTCTAGGTTATCTTAGTCTCTAAGTGATTGTAAACGGAACAATGTTTCTAGATTACTAAGTCTCTAGGTTATCTAAATCTCTAATTTTCGAAATGAATCCACAAGGTTACAAAGTAGATTACCCTAGGAGTGACTGGAAACACATGACACATAGTTGGAGGCGGTGGCGGTGATCGTCCTGCTGCCAACTCAGCTTGCATGTAAGCAATGTAAGCAAACAAGTTGGCCACATCCCCCTGCTGTCGCGCGGATTCCTCCTGTCGCCGCCTTCTCTCTTTGGCGAGCTCGGCCTACAAAAGTTTCCATTCAATTGTTACAATGCAGTGATAATACGTGATTACAAATTGAATAATTGTTTATTGAAGCAGAAATAACCTCAAGTCTCTGCATTTGCAGATCTGCGACGGTCTAGCGTGGGCATATCGGCGGGGCGGTGGCTGGGTCCCTCGCTCGAAGCTGTGAGAGGGTGCAGCAACTGCTCGTGTCCACGAGTGCCGTCGCCTAAGACCAACCGGCCATGCTTCTTGCCTCCTCCCGCCCTCATGGCCACCTCAGCATCAATAGGGTGGGCGGTCGGATCCCACTCGAGCCATAGAGTTGCTTACCCACCTCCGTATATGCGAGTGATGCGAGAGTAGACGGAGGGGTTGCTGTAAGCCGACGGAGGGTTTTCGGGGTCGTAGGTGGCCCGAGTAGCCTTTTTCTGGTGGGCCATAGCCCAGCCCACGAACTCGGGACACTCGGCGCCTCCATGTGACCGGGACTGCAAAAAAAATAACAACAAGTTTATTACTATTTATGCATAATTAGAAGATAAAATAAAGAAATGACTCTACATACCCATCGAGCATTGTACTCCTCATTGCTAAGGCTGCCTTGGTGGTGAGATAGAGCAGGCATCGGCGCACGTCGGGCTCGGCCAGCGTTGTGCAACTCCTCCCACTCGGGTGAAAACCACTTATCCACTATGCGTTCTCAGCACAAATCGTCATTACAGCACCACGGCGTAGGTTCCTACACGGGACGGACGAGAGACACGTGAAAAAAATCAAATGAAGCAATGCATGAAATAGGAGATAAATATATATTTACCTGCAAGTATTGCTTCCGTGTGAGCTTCACAGTCCTAGCCGCTTCTTTGGTTATCTTTTTGCGAAGGATATGGCCATAGTAGTTAATGACACACCGAACTTGTGCCTCGTAGTGCATGTCCTTCACGAGCTTACGACATCGGTTGTGCGCCACAACCATAGCCATCTCCTCGTACCCTAGCTCACAAGTATAGAATTCATGCATGTAGACATAATGTGTTCAGTCATTATTGCATAATTGTACAATGAATGCAATGAATCAAAAGTGTAGAGCGAGAAAGACTTACCCACAATTCGACACCACTCGATCCGCCTTGTTGACAGAGCACCTGTTGAATGCGTCGATTTGCTCGGTGGCGATGCGGTAGTGCTCCTAAGTCCACGTTGGCTCGTACCTTTCACCAATGTGAACTCGACATGGGAAGTGCTGCCCGACCGAAGCACAAAGGATGGCGTTCACCTTGCGGTTATGACTACCTGGGGTGATCAATTTCCAACTCTACGAAAAGTGATTAAGAAAAATATTAGTTTTGATACTAATAAAGATTTCCACATTATCAAATGAAAGAAGTAGTCATAAGTTACTTACGCCGGCATTACTCGGTCGAATTATCGGCCGCGTGGACACGGGTATCGGCTCTGTCGGGGAGTCGCGTAGGACCCCGCAGCTACACGATGAGGCTGCTGCTCCGCCTGCTCCTCCTTGCCCACCCCCAAGCATCAAGCAACTCATCGATCAAAGGCTCCATATACACACTCATTTTAGCCCTCGGGTGTTCGGGAATTATCAACGACAAGAATATGATTTGTGCTTTAAACATGATGCCGGGAGGGAGATTCGGAGGGATAACGAACACCGGCCAACAAGTGTATGGGGCAGATGACATTCCATAAGGATTGCACCCATCTGTCGCAAGTGCAACTCGTACATTACGAGGATCCTCGGCTTCTTCAGGATGTTGTCTGTCAAAATGCTTCCATGATTCACCATCGGCTAGATGTACCATATTCTCGGGACGGTGTCGTTTGCCTTCTTTGTGCCATGTCATCTGTTTTGCGGTCTCCTCGATCATGTAAAGGCGTTGAATCCTCGGTACGAACGGAAGGTACCGTAGGATTTTCACGGGGATTTTGAGCCGCCTCTTATGACCATCACCAGAATCTTCCTCAATGAACCTAGAGGAATTACATTTAGGACAATATTTTTTTCGAGTGCTCTTTCCTGAATAAGACGCATCCGTTAGGACAGACATGTACCTACTCGTACGACATCTTAAATGCGCGAAGGAGCTTTTGTGACTCATACATGTTGCGCGGCAGATTGTGACCACTCGGAAGCAAGCTACCAAAAACCGTCAACATATTATTAAAGCCGTCTCGGCTGATGCCAAGCTGAGATTTTCAAGCCATTAGTCATCCGACAAGCATCCGGTTGAGAAACATCCGTATGGTCGTGAAATGGTTTCTGTGCCGAAGACAACATGTCGTAATACGCTTTTGCGGTAGGCTCGGCAGCTCCTCCCCAACATGGCTAGTTCCTTCATCAAAGTGGGCGTGATGAAAATCATCTAGCATGTTTGCGCACCCCACATCGGAATCATATTCTGCGATGCGTTGCCTCACGACTTCGTCTCTTGCTCGATGGGCTTCACCATGGCAGATCCACCGGGTGTAGTTTGCCATAAACCCATTGTTGCAAATGTGTTGACCCATTTTCAATTGTGTTTGATATGTCTTGTTCTCACACCCGGCACATGGGCACATTGCTCTACCCTGTCCAGATTGAACTGCCTTTTTCAAGAATTCATGGACCTTGTAAATGAACTTTGTCGTATTGTCACGCTTACCCCGCCATCCCGTGTACATCCAGTCACGGCTATCCATCCTTTAACATAGCGCAGCGGGTGTTATAGAAATCAAATACAACTACGCGATATCATGCCCTAATTGGTAAGGATAGGTCCTAATCCCACTCGATGATGTGTAGATGGGTAAGCTTCCATGCTCCACCCCTATCCGAGACAGAATTTCGACAACACCTCCCCGCTGTTCTCCAAATACATGTCCTATGAAGGAGATTGTGTATGCGGAGAACAACAGGGGTGATGCCGAAACTCGTCTCGGATAGGGTGGAGCATGGAAACTAACCCCATCTACACATCCACGGGCTGTCCAAAAACGTGGACAATTCGAAACGGATACGGTTGTAGATATGCAAACAAACACATATTTTCAATCGTATCTCTTTCGAACGGGAGACGCCTAACTAGGTTACGCGACCTAAGAATAAAATCTGAAAGGAGGAGTCGTGTTGTCTCACCTTACTATGCAGCGAAGCAACGAGTCAAGGACGGTGCCTCTCTCGAAAAGGTTCTCTCGCAAAAAGTATAAAAAATATTAATGACCAATGAAAATTTCGGTAGCACCCACCCAAAACATTGAGGATTCCAAAACCTGCAAACAAAGCGGCGGCACGATGGCCGACAACCACAAACAATTCTAACTCAATATAGATAGTGACCCAATTCTAATTCAATATAGACGATCCATCATCTAACATCTAACAATTGTTACATTGCACATCTAACATCGAAAAACCAAGATCCGACATCAAGCAAAAACCCACCTTAGACGAACCACCGGAGCAAGCCGAGGTTGGCGTGGCTCACGGCGTCGAGCACCCGCATGACCGCCACGGTCCGTGGGCGATGAGCGCGGGCACGGGCACCGGCGTCGGCGACGACGGGGCTGGGCGGGCCGGCGGCGCAGGGCACGGGCACCGGGCGTGGCGAGGCAGGGCAGGGCGCCGAGCACGGGCGACGACAGGCAGAGGCGTCGGGAGCGGGTGGCGAGGCAGGGCGCAGGGCACGGGGCGGGACGTGGGGCGGGCGCGGGTTGCGGTGCGGGGCGAGGCGCACGGCGCGGCGCGGGGTGCGGGATGCGGCGGCCTAGAGCGCGGGGTGCGGGGCGCGGCGTCGGGCGCGAGCGACGGGGGCGAGGAGCGGGTGACGGCGGGGCAGGGTGGTGGCAAAGAGAGTGTGTGAGAGAGAGAGCGAAAGAGAAGCCGTGTAACGGCTAAGTCCGGACAAGATCGCCGTGTGCCTAGACTTGCGGCACATGGCAACTAGGCCTCTTTGCCGTGTGCCCGGATCCGGACACACGGCAACTAGGAGCCTTCGTCGTGTGCCCGGATCCAGGGCACACGGCAACAAGGCCCTTCGCCGTGTGCCAAGGATCACGGCACACGGCAAATATTTTATTTCCGAATTTTTATTCCTCCAAAATAGTATCCCAAATTTGTTGTAATACCAATATAAGACCCAAATGAAATACATATTAATTACTCACACACAAAAAACTATTATTTCATGTAATTATCATTGATATTCAGTTGATACAAGTTACAATTGCTCTAATTATGTGTTACTACATTAAAATTAAAATATTAGTTCATAAAATATCCAAATATTATTGTGAATCAATTTTTTCTTTTATGTCGTGTATATAAGAAAGTTTTGAATTTCATTTACTATTACAACTTGTCTTTGCATCTATGAACTTCTCTTATCTTTCTAAATGTACACGGAAGTTCATCGGGAAACGTTGACGTTGTAAACATCGTCCATAACCAACTGCGTAAAAACAACTCAACTATTTATGACATACATGGTATATGCTAAAATGATGTTTCGATAAATTTCATGAATTTTAGACATCGTTTGAATTTTGTAGAATTTAAATAGTATTTCACCATAAGGTGATTCTAATATGTGGTCAAATAAGATTTTCAAACTTTCGTTAAAGGCAACACATATTGTCTTATCTTATCATCAATATCAGGAATATCATTTTTCTCAAGCATTTTCACTATTATTTCATGCGCTTTCAGTTCAAATTTCATTTATTCTAGAAAAATCTTATAATCGAAATAAATTGGATAAATATAGAAAAATGGTAAGATCTGACCTAAATTAAAACATAGTGTACCAAGCCATGTAAATGAAGTAGGCAAAAAGTTATGGAGATAAAATGCAAAAAAATATAAAATATTTTGCCGTGTGTCCACGCCGGGCACACGGTGAAGTGGTAGATTCACCGTGTGCCCTAGCTCGGCACACGGCGAACGTGCCTTGTTGCCGTGTGCCTCAAGTTGGCGACACGGTGAACGATGCCATCGAAACGGCACCCGCCGTCGTGTTCCGCCGACGTTTCTTTTGCCGTGTGCTGCCCGTTTGGCACACGGCGAAGGTCCTCGTTATCGTGTGTTGCATTTGTGGCACACGACAAAGGCCTCGGGTGCCGTGTGCCTATGCTTTGCTGTGTGTCTCGCTCCCGTGACACACGGCAGAAGGCATGTTCGCCGTGTGCCCGACAAAAAGCTAACGACGAATCGGCGGGCACACGGCAAAATTATGTTTTCCGGTAGTGAATGGACCAAAAATACAAAAAAAACATGAACAAAAGCAACGGATTTCACCAGTGTTGTGGCACAATGACTAGAGGAAGTAGTGTATGAACACCAAGTCACCAAAAAGACTCGACATGGGTCCGGTAATCACATCCCAAACTATATCACAAAATTAGATAAACAGTTCAAGAAGACGATGAATCGCCCTAGGTGCCGGATATCCGAAGCAAGAGAGAGGAGATGAGGAAGTTCTAATAGTTTGTTCACTAGCTAACTTCTAATCTTGTCCATATGCTTGATATGAAACCATGAGGCCACCTCTAGATGCATGTGTCTTTATGCTTGATATGATAATCAAGTGAAAAATGTAGGCTTGTTGTTGGCGGGTGTAGCATGCACCATGTGAGACTGCAAGCGTGCAGGTCCACGTAGTATAACTTTTCCTTTAGGAGAGTATTCCAAGATTTATCAAATCCAAGGACTGGTAAGCAAACCATAAGCAATCTACTATTAAGTGTAGCAAACTAATCCTAGCATTAAGCACAATTGCATATGAAGTTGAATATAAGAGGATTAGGATGAAGTGTTGTTGTGCCAATCGGTTATTTGCATTAAACAAGATAACTTAATGTTTGGGGCTAGCTGCTCACATGAGTTTTAGGAGGCGATTACAACTCGTATTACAAGTTCGGAGAGTATCGAGTCGAAGAGAAATATCTAGGGCTTCGACTCCAAAAGGGCATATCAAGAAAGGATAAATTCAAGCCAACGAAGGAGAGATTGGCTCAACGCTTTGATAGTTGGTCCGAGAAATTCATGTCGGTGGCTGGTAAGGAAATTCCGATTAAATTAGTAGCCCGGGCCATCCCTACCTATGTAATGGGAGTGTTTAAATTGCCAAACACATTATGCGACGAAATAGAGCAGATGATCCAAGTACTTCGGTGGGGAGAAGAAGGTGGGCAACAAAAGGTCCATTGGATAGCCTGGGAGAAGATCATTAAGTCGAAGTGCTTTGGAGGTGTGGGGTTTCGAGACATGCGATTGTTCAATCGGGCTCTATTAGCACAACAAGCATGGAGGCTGATTGAGTACTTAGACAGCCTGTGTGCATGATTCTTAAGGCTAAGTATTATCGTAACAGTGAGTCGTGGATACGGTATTCAGAACTTACACTTCCCTCATTTGGCATGGTATTGAACATGGACTAAAGCTGTTAAAAAGGACTGATATGGAGAGTGTGTTCTGGTCGCAAGATCCGGATATGGAGAGACAATTGGATACCACGAGAGTCGTTGCTACGCATCAACCGACGGAAGAGTCGATGCAGACTATGATGGGTTTATCAACCGATGAAACCAGATCGGCGAGAATGGAACATCAATATACTCGAGAGAGTGCCTTGATGAGCATCATGTAGAGGAGGTACCGAAGTTACGACTACCAACGAAAGGGGGGGAGGCGTTGAGGATTGGCTAGCTTGGCATTATGAGAAGTTGGGGATGTTTACAGATTGGAGTGCATACAAACTAGCTTTACAATTGAGGATGAGTGAAGAAGGGAAGAGGCGAGGAAGGTGGCGGTGCAGCACCGGATGGCAGTAGAACCTTATGGAGACACATTTGGCATTCACCTGTCTTCGCATGGTGATTAGCAAGCAATGGTCTATCCACACAGAAGAAGGCAACCGGAAATTAACAAAGCAAGAAATTTGCAAGATTTGCGGGACACAACGGAGGAGGATGCCTATCGTGTAGTAGCTATGTGCCCGAAAGCAAAAGCGTTGAGAGCAGAGCTACACCGAAATAGGGAACTTGCAAATACTCGGCCCGGATTGCCTGCTCATCCGACCGAGTATGGTTGATAAAGAGACAGGAGCGCAGGTGTTATTGACCCTTTGGACAAGCTGGCACATGAGAAATGATGCTATCCATGCAAAGGGACCGGTAACGATATTGGACTCGGGTGGCCTTTCCGGAAAGTTACTGGTGAGTCACAACACAACTGCGAAGTCGGTGGATGCTAAAGGAATGAGGAAACGGTTTGAGTTCATGGCCATGAAGGAGACCATGTGAAAGGATGTCGATGTTAGGGAGAATTGATGGATGGAAGGCTGGGTGAAAATAAATGTGGATGCTGCATTATTCCAACCATCGGGGGCATCGAGTGCAATCATCATCATCCGAGATAGTTTTGGCCATGCACTATTGTCATCCTAGCAACCGCTACGGGGTGTCATTCGGAAGTGGAAGCTTGTCTCGTCGGCGTCAGGTTTGCAACGAGTATGGGTTTATATAACAACCATAATTGAATCGGAGTGCTTGGGAGCTAGTGAGCATTCTGCAAAGCGAAAGAAGAATCGTGTGTTGTGGGCTGGTTTGATTATTGAGATCAATGCGGCTTGCCAACTCGCTGCCGAGGTCAAACTGCAACATGGTGAGGATAGCTGTTAATAGTGTTGCCCATGCCCTAGCTAAAGTTGCCTAAATAAATAAAAGTTGTGATGTATGGAGGTTGCGTCCTCCGCCAAGTGTAAAGGATCTAGTTATGTTAGCTAGTGCAACAGAGCTAATTTTTGTTTTTATAAAGGATGGATTATATTATATTGCGAATAAGGAGGATACAAAGACACCTTTAAGTAAGGTGTTGACAATACCACATAGCAGCAAGTACACACGCGAAAGTCTAACTTGTACACCTAAATCCATGACACGCATGAAGCGGTCCTCATGTAAGCAAGGCACATAGAAACCGAATGGAACAACTCATCACGAAGAATGTTCGCGTAGCTCTCGTGGCATCGGTGATCGAAAGATGGACGGATGGAAGGGCCTCCAATGTATTTGTAGCATATGTGGAGGTTGGAACAGGAGCACGATTCTAGCATTAAAGTTCATCACCGATGATTGAGATATGGCTGAATCTTCATCAAGACGCAAATGAGCGTCATCATTGACTCCGAGAATGAGTAGAGTTGAGCTATCCTTCTCCGAAACGAGTTGTTCTTGTCAATGAGGCGTGGTTGCGAAGTGTAGTATTGAAGATGACCCTCCCCGGGGGTCTCGAACCGGTGGGCCCACGACATGGCCCATCCGCTAGAGGCGGATTGAGGTGGCCCCCGGCTAGGCAAGGGATGCGCCCCCTCCCCCACCCACCGGTGGGACTACCGATCACTAACACGTCGTGTGTGTGTGTGTGGGGGGGCTCCCACGACGATGCCGGGTTCGTCGGCTCCGAGGGCCGGCGACACGACGGAGAGGCCCCCATGGCCGACTCCCACCGGTCCATGGGGGCGTACCACGGTGGAGGGAAGTACGCCGGCTCCGAGGGCTAGGTGCGCGGAGGAGTGACCAACAAGGCCGACACCTAGTGACCATGTACGAGGGCCTTCCGCGTCGGCTCCATGAGCCCTAGCACCGAGGACGGCAGGCAAGACAGAGCACCCCGAGTAACCCGGGGACAAGGTGGCATAACCTAACGGTGGTGACTTGAGGTAGAGCGAAGGATGATGGGGAGGGTGGAGTCGACTTGGTGGAGGATGAGGTCGAGATCCGACGAGTGGAGAGGCGACGAGGTGGGTGGAGGCGTGGAGCCGGACTACTCTAGTGAGGTGAAGGATGCCGGATCCGGGGTTGCTTTCACTAGATCTCACACTAGAAGGCATAGTTCTAGCTCCGGTGACCTAGACTCCGGCGAGTAGGGGTGAAGAGGGTCGTGCAAGGGAGCTTGGGAGGGGGAACCTAATACTACGTTATTGGGTCCGAAAGTGCATCAAGATTCCTTGTGGGTTTTGGTGTATTGAATGACAACATGATTAAAAGACTAATGCTCTTGTGAGAATGCTTAAGCAGGAATAAAGATTGTAAGTACATTTTGTGTGAACTATATTTGTGGATGTACATTGTGAAGATCAGTGAGATATTTGTGAATGTACATGAATGAAGAACATATTGAAAAGTCCATAGATGTACACTAATTCAAGATATGGGACAAAGACAATGGATGAAATATATTGGTTCCATAAACACAAGCTTATGCATAAACAAGACATGGAGTGATCAAGTGAAGTCTTATGACAAGACCTATTTCAAGATTCAAGCAAGTTGATCAAATAAATATTGGAGATCTTCGATAAGAAGCGCAACATTGAATACGTATCCGACTTGAGTTAGCTCGACGGTGAAGAATTGTGCATGACCTATTCCAATGGACCATGTGTCACACCCAGCTTTAAAAAAAACTGAATGCATAACTATGTGTGTGCCGGGATCAATTTTTCACACACATAGAGACAAAAGTGAAGTAACGATAAAAACCATGTTATTATTATATCATAAGTAAATTACAATACCCGAATTATTACATGCCTCACAAGGCAAAAACACAACGCAGTGGCACGCCATCACTCCACGAGCAATCAACCGGGAGTCGCACACCTAGTAGTAATCCTCGTCAAAGAAGTCCAAGTCTTCATCATCCGAGCGAGCGAGTAGATGTAGCAAAAACAGGAAAGTAGCACGCGTGAGTACATAACGTACTCGAGCAAGTGGGGAAAATTATGACATGCAAGCTTATAGAAGGAAAGGCTAACATAAAGTTTATTGCATAGAAAGCACCTATGTCTAAGTTCATTTTAATTAAAACAACCTATTTACTAAGTTAACACACCAACAAGGTTACCCCACTTGTTGGACAAGTATGAGTCACCCCACTCGTACCAACATCTTGGGTTACACCACCCAAAAACCACTACAGAGTTACCCCACCTATAGTAATCTACGGTTTACACCACCCGAATCCGGTTACCCCACCGGATCCAACCCAACCCCTCTAGTCCATGTGAAAGGTCCATGCCGCTCGTGACCGTGAGCACGAGCCGTTATAACAGTTTTACACTCTGCAGAGGTTGCACAACTTTACCCACAGGTTGGTGATTTCATCACTATTCGAGTGACTAAAGTCTCCATGTTGCCAAAAACACTTCCGTAGGTGTAAGGCCAAGAGATCACCACATGATCTTTCGGAGAGCTCCCCGACTTGCAAAACGCCCACGCTAAGGTTTCACCGCTGCGGAAGTACACCCTTCCTACGAAGCCCCCTCCGGCGCCGTGGCTTGAAGTACACCCTTCCTCGCTCGAATCCGGAAGTACACCCTTCCTTCATCCTTCCTCGACGCCGACGGAACCGGGAAGTGGTCTCCTACTTAACCAAGCCTACCCATATCAGCCTCGTGCTTTGCGCTCGTTGTCATGGTTACGCGTTCCACGAACCGGTCCTTAGAATCCCAAACAGGCACTACCACAACCAAATGGTACTATACCAAGTACCCGTGCATACCCGCACCATCATCAACATCCTCCTGTTGGGATTACCTAAGTTCCATGTTGCTAAAAAGAGATTAACCCATGATTAATTAGGTTAAAGTATATAATTAGTCAAAATTGTTAGTCAAGTTATTTTCCCAAGATTAAGTCAGGCTAAGCATGACCTATCCTTAACTAGTCAACTACACCCAAAACAAAGCGACAAGGAAAAGATCACAACAAGTTCTAGTAAACCCTAACATAGGATTCAAATTAGACAAGCATGCATGAATTTAAATTCGGATAGATAAAGAAAATAGGAGCAATGTGCATCAAGGGTACTTGCCTCTATCCGCGTGCTGTCTGCTGCTGCTCGATTCTTCAAACCGAAAGTCTTGGAAATTCTCCACTGGCTCGTCCTCTATACGATCGTTACATCGGAAAAACAAACAAAATAACAAACATAAGGAAAACAGTATATTAAACAGAGGAAGAACAGTATGATTATGCAATGGTTGAAAAGGTTTTGTCGCATGGAGAATTTTGGTTCAAAAATCAACTAAATCGGACTTACGGTTTAAAAGATATTAAAGTTTAAAGGTTCTAGGGGCTAGATTTCAATTAAACCTAAATTTCAGGGGCTAGCAGGTCAAAATTACACACCGGTAGGGCTGCAGGTTAATTAACAGAGACTATAGGGATTACATCGCAAGAATTAGAGCTGGCCTTGACTGCGGGTTAATAAAAAAACAACAGGGCTAAAGGATAAAATTCTAGAACTGATCTGGACTGCAGGTTCTATTTTTCAGTAACTTGAGGGTTAAAGTGCAAAACGACCTAAATGGTTTTTCTGGCTATTTATTTTTAGAAGGAAAAATTCCCGTGGACTGAGTCCACTAGCCCATGGATCAGGAGCAGGGAGCGGCCTGTCGTGGACTCGGGTGGCGCAAGTGGCGGTGCTACTGCTCTGGCCTCGCCGGAGTTGGCTATGCAGTGCTCTGGTGCAAAGACTCCTACCACGTGAGGCCCAAGAGGCAGCAGGGAGCATGGCGGTCTCACCTACGGTGTCACGCAAGATCAAAAACAGGTTGGGGCTGCCGGCGGCGGAGGATGGCGGCGTCGGACGCTGAGCTCGTCGCGGACGAGGCTGCCTCTGTCACGCAGCGAGGAGGACGGGCTCAGGAACCTTCTGGTGCTCCTGCGCATACAACTGCATAGGTTAAGGGCGTAGAGGCGTCAACGGCAGTGAATCGACGGTCGGCGGCGCGACTTACAAGTGGCGGAGAAAAATGGGGACGACGACGATTTGCAGGTCGAGAGATTGAATGGCTTTCAGCAGTGGGAAGGGGAGGGAATGGTCGTTCTCCGCGCTCGCTTTTATAGGGGTACGGGGTGGGAGGCGAGCAGATATGAGCTCATCGTTGTTCAATGGCCACCATGGTCATTACTTCGCATTAGCACGCACTAGTGCTGGGGATTGAAGTCAAAACGGCTTGGAGTGGAGGAGAGGAAGTGGGAAGTCACGAGGTGCTGTTGGTTGGGTGAAACAGTTCCAAACGTAGGGAGGAGAAGCGTCAGCGGCGGTGGCTCTCCTTAGCGGCGACGGCGTTCGATCCGATCCTGAGGAAGACGAAGGTCAAAGGGCAAACGAGTGCTGACTCAGTGACTCTGAGGCCGCTTCGCTAGGCCGCACGCTGCGGGCAGGTGCAATGGGCCTCCTAAAAGCTGCTGGGCTGCAAGCTGCTAGGCCGCTCTGCATGCAAGCTTGATTTAGGGCTCACGCAAAATAAAAGTAAAAGAAAAAAAATGGAGCTGCCGGCCTATGGGAAAGCTGCGGGAGAAAAGAAAAGAAAATGAGTTCGGGGCAAGGTGGGCTTGGTCAACTTACGCAGCTAACTAGGCTAGGATATTTGTGAAGGTTAATTAAGGGCTGAGTTTAGGTAAAATCTTTTCTATTGCTATCCGAAAACAAAACTACGAAATTTTAGCAAGATTAAAACCATGCATGTATGAAATACAAAATGCAAATTAATAATTAAACTTTTAATAAAATATTTTATATACCTCTCTAAATAATAAAATGCACCCTATATTTCTATTGTTGGTAAATTTTACTTGACCTTTATGTCTACATGCCATGCATGAAATAATATTTTTTTCTAGTCTAGTTGATTACATGAAATGACCATTAGTACCAGGCATTTTTATGCTTCGAAAATCAGGATGTTACAAACCTACCCCCTTAGGATGAATCTCGCCCTCGAGATTCGGACGGATCGGAAAAGAAGTTTGGAAACTCGCCTTTAGTGCATCTTCTCGTTCCCAAGTAGCTTCTTCCTCCGTATGATTGCTCCATTGTACTTTGCACAAGCGATACCTCTTCTTCCTTGTGACTTTCTCTATTGTCTCCAAAATCTTCACAGGATACTCTTGATATGATAGATCCTCACGGACAGTCAAGTCCTCTAGAGGTACTTGTTCCTCCGGAACTCGTAAGCACTTCCTCAATTGTGAGACATGGAAGACATCGTGTACATCCGACATATGCGGTGGTAGTTCCAACCGATATGCCACTTCACCCCTTTGTGATATGATCTTGAAGGGGCCAATATACCCGGGTGCAAGCTTGCCTCCGACCTTGAAACGACGAAGCCCTCTCATAGGAGACACCTTCGGGTACACGAAGTCACCGACTTCGAAACTCAAATCCCTTCTACGGTGATCAGCATAGCTCTTCTCGTCTAGACTCGTGCAAGCTTTAAGTTCTCCCTAACAATATGAACTTGCTTTTCTGCTTCTCGAAGAATATCCGGCCCAAACAGTCGCTCTTCTCCAACCTCATTCCGTAACGCAGGAGTTCTACACTTGCGACCGTATAGGAACTCGAATGGTGCCATTTTGATACTCTCCCGATAGCTATTATTGTAGGAGAACTCGGCATAGGAAAGAAGTTTGTCCCAACTCTTCTTGTACTCGAAGGGCACATGACCTCAACATGTCCTCAAGAATCTGGTTTACCCTTTCGGCTTGTCCATCTCGTTTGAGGGTGATAAGCTGAACTAAAGTTCAACTTTGTGTCCATGGACTCATGCAACTTCTCCCAAAATCTTGAAGTGAATTGGGTCCCTCTCGTCGAAACTATCTTCTTAGGGACACCATGCAGGCACACGATTCTCGGACATGTACAACTCTGCAAGTTTTGGGCCCTTGTATGTAGTTTTGACAGGAATGAAATGTGCAACCTTTGATAAACGGTCCACAATGACCCGGATAGAATCATAGCCAGCTTGAGTTCTTGGTAGTCCTACAATAAAATCCATACCAATCTCTTCCCACTTCCATTCCGGTATTTTCAATGGTTGTAGGAGTCCTGCTGGCCTTTGACGTTCGCTTTGACCCTCCGACAAGTATCACACAAAGCAACGTACTCAGCTACAGACTTTCTTCATCCCATACCACCAGTAGAGACGTTTCGGATCATGATACATCTTGGTGCTCCCTGGATGCATGGAATAGACCGAGTTATGAGCTTCCCGTAGTATCAACTCCTTGAGCTCCTTTACATCGGGCACACATATTCTATTCTTGTACCATAAGGTTCCCCGATCATCAACAGTGAAACCTGGAGCTTTATCCTCCTTGATTTGTTCCTTGATTTCCTGGACCTTAGCATCTTCAAACTGTCCTTACGAATGTCACGCTCAAGTGTGGACTCAATTTCCATTGCAACAACCTCGGTGTTTGACACCCATCCAAGGTTAAGCTTTTCAAATTCCTCACAAATTTCTCGTGGTAACTCTCTAGTGGCCAACATGTTCGAGATGAGACCTTCGACCGAGAGCATCCGCAACCACGTTAGCTTTGCCTGGATGATAGTTAATTCCCAAATCATAATCTTTGATAAGTTCCAACCATCCGCTTCCGCTCGAGATTAAGTTCGGTCGAGTGAAGAGGTATTTCAAACTCTTGTGGTCGAATAGATTTCACACCTCTTGCCGATGAGATAATGTCTCCATATCTTAAGAGCGTGGACCACAGCTAACAATTCTAGATCATGGGTTGGATACTTTTCCTCATGTTTCCTTAATTGCCTTGAAGCATAAGCCACAACATGGCCTTCTTGCATGAGCACACAACCTATGCCTTGTCCACAAGCATCACGATGAGACCGAGAAAGGTTTCTCCATATTAGGCATGGTTAGGACCGGTGCTTGTAGTAAGTCTTTGCTTCAGCTCTTGGAAACCGGCTTCTTGACGAGGCGTCCACTCGAAGGTCTTACCCTTCTTGAGCAATTCAGTCATAGGCTTGGCTATTTTAGAGAATCCCTCTATGAATCGCCCGCAATATCCTCGCTAAGCCAAGGAAACTTCCGATTTCGAGACATTCCGTGGTGTGTTCCAGCTTAGCACATCTTTGACCTTGCTAGGATCCACAGATATTCCTCCTTTAGAGATAACATGTCCTAGAAAGGAGACTTCCTTTAACCGGAATTCACATTTACCGAGCTTAGCATACAGTTGATTCTTTCTGAGCTTTTGTAACACCAATCGGAGATGTTCTTCATGTTCCTCCTCATTCTTTGAGAATATTAGGATATCATCAATGAATACAACAACAAACTTGTCCAAATACTCCATGAAGACTTTGTTCATTAGATACATGAAGTATGCAGGAGCATTGGTTAGTCCAAATGACATAACAGTAGTACTCGTATAAACCATATCGAGTAGTGAAAGCTGTTTTGGGTATGTCACTAGCTCGATCTTGAGTTGATGATATCCGGACCGGAGGTCAATTTTAGAGAAGACACATGCTCCTTGAAGTTGATCGAACAAGTCATCAATCCTAGGCAGGGGGTACTTGTTCTTGATGGTTACCTCGTTGAGAGAACGGTAATCAACACACATTCTTTGGGTACCATCCTTTTTAGGAACAAAGATAACCGGGGCCCCCATGGTGATGCACTAGGACGGATATAACCCTTTTCTAACAACTCTTGAAGTTGTTCTTTAAGTTCTGCTAGCTGGACAGTAGTCATTCTATACGGCCTTTTAGAAATGGGTGCAGTACAGTGCACTAATTCAATAACAAACTCGATTTCACGATCGGGTGGCATACCCGGTAACTCTTCCGGAAAAACATCCGGGAATTCACCGACAACTTTGATGTCGTCGGTTGAGATGATATCTAGTTGGTTCAAGACAATACGATTGGTTGCCCCCTTGTTTGAGATGAGTGCCTCTGCTACATACTCCAATTCTTTCCCATTACTCGGTCGTTAGCTTGATCGCTTTCTTAGCACAATCAATAAGTCCCTTATGCTTGCTTAACCAGTCCATACCAAGGATGACATCAATTCCTTTGGACTCAAGAATAATGAGATTTGCCGTGAAGTCTACCCCCGTTATTATCAGATTTACTTTAGGGCAAACACGACTTGCATGCATATCTCCTCTAGGGGAACTAACAACCATTCTATTCTTTAGCATGGAAATAGGTGGGTTGTATTTTTGAACATATGTAGCAGCTATGAAAGAATGTGATGCTCCAGTAATCAAACAATACAACCGCATAATTATCATTGACAAGGAACATACCAATGACGACATCCGGCGCCTCCCGAGCATCCTCGATTGCCACATGGTTGACCCGAGCACGAGCTTGATTCTCGCCTTGCTGGAGTTGCTGCAGAATTTGCATTGCGGCTAGGAGTTGAGCCCCGTGATGGTGCCCGATTTGGACGCCTTTGAGGACATCTCGTTAGCGAAGTGTCCTGTCTCTCCACAGCTGAAACAAGGACCCGAACCACCACCGTTCTGTCCAAAGCATTAGCCCTCTCGCTGGGCCGGAGGTGCAGATACGAGGAGTCCGGACATTAGGGCGTTGAATCCGCCGCCGAGGAGTATTATATCCCTGTCCAGCAGGCCGAGTCCTCTCGCCGAGTATTCTCGTGGCCCCGGACGGAAAGCGTGTCCAGCTGAAGAAGAACCGAAGCGAGGTCTAGAGCTGCTTCCTTGTTGCCCTTGACGCACCATCTTGCGCTTGCGGTCAATCATCCCCCTCCTATTCTCCGTAACAAGAGCCTTGTCCACCATATCTTGGAAATTCACAAAATCACGTGCTTCTAGAGCATAAGCCGGACCATCATTGAGACCATTCGAAAGCGGTCTCGCTTCTTCTCATCAGTATCCACTTCACCCGGAGCATAGCGAGAAAGCCGAGTGAAGCGAGTGACATACTCATTGACAGACATAGATCCCTGCCTTAGATCTTGAAATTCCTTTTTCTTCAATTTCATCACACCGTGAGGCACATGGTGTGACCTCGAAGTTTGCGTTGAACTCATTCCAGCTTGATACTTTCGGCTCCTCATGGGCTGCAACATAAGCATCCCACCAATCAGCCGCAGGGCCCTCAAGAAGGTGAGAAGTGAACAAAACCTTCTCCCTGTTGGTACATTGCACCACCTCTAGCTTCTTCTCAATAGTCCTTAGCCAATCATCTCGCAGCCATTGGTTCCACTCGAATGAGAGAAAGGAATAGGCTTAGTTCTCTCGGAATTCACCAAGCTTGTCTCTCGGTGGGGGTGCAGGTGCATTCTGGATTCCTTGTTGCATCCGGACCATACTTTGCTGCATCGTCCGAAGAATTTGAGCTCGCATGGCTAGAACTTGCTCTATTGATGGAGGCGGAGGTGGAGGTGGATTCTCATTGTTGTTGTTATTGCTCCTCCTCGTGCCTCGCCATCCGATGATTGCACAAGATTTAGATGATGGCGATAAATGAAAAGATATTCCCAACTATATGCATCAAAGATAAGTTTTTAAAACCAGAATGATTAAGAAAGTAATTCACAATAAGAAGCAAGCATTACACAAGCAAACAATCGTGACTACACCGTAAAAACTATTCTAGGATATGGGAAACTTCTATCCTAATTTCTCGTAACAGGTCGTTTAAAACAAATTTTACTTCGAATACAAGGAAAGAGGAAGGAATATGTTAAGGAAAAATTAACATCCAAGGAATTTATAGGGAATGATTTTTACCAAAAATATGTTTTGAAAAACGACCACCTCTAACTAGGTCGCGTCCTACGGTCGACATGGCTCGATACCACTTTGTCACACCCAGCTTTAAAAAAAATCGAATGCATAACTATGTGTGTGCCGGGATCAATTTTTCACACACATAGAGACAAAAGTGAAGTAACAAGTAAAAACCATGTTATTATTATATCATAAGTAAATTACAATACCCGAATTATTACATGCCTCACAAGGCAAAAACACAACGCAGTGGCACGCCATCACTCCACAGGCAGATCAACCTGGGAGTCGCACACCTAGTAGTAATCCTCGTCAAAGAAGTCCAAGTCTTCATCATCCGAGCAGCGAGTAGATGTAGCAAAAACAGAAAGTAGCACGCGTGAGTACATAACGTACTCAAGCAAGTGGGGAAAATTATGACATGCAAGCTTATAGAAGGAAAGGCTAACATAAAGTTTATTGCATAGAAAGCACCTATGTCTAAGTTCATTTTAATTAAAACAACCTATTTACTAAGTTAACACACCAACAGAGTTACCCCACTTGTTGGACAAGACGAGTCACCCCACCTGTACCAACATCTTGGGTTACACCACCCAAAAACCACTACGAAGTTACCCCACCTATAGTAATCTACGGTTTACACCACCCGAATCCGGTTACCCCACCGGATCCAACCCAACCCCTCTAGTCCATGTGAAAGGTCCATGCCGCTCGTGACCGTGAGCACGGCTGTTATAACAGCTTTACACTCTGCAGAGGTTGCACAACTTTACCCACAGGTTGGTGATTTCATCACTATTCGGTGACTAAAGTCTCCATGTTGCCAAAAACACTTCCGTAGGTGTAAGGCCAAGAGATCACCACATGATCTTTCGGAGAGCTCCCCAGCTTGCAAAACGTCCACGCTAAGGTTTCACCGCTGCGGAAGTACACCCTTCCTACGTAAGCCCCCTCCGGCGCCGTGGCTTGAAGTACACCCTTCCTCGCCTCGAATCCGAAGTACACCCTTCCTTCATCCTTCCTCGACGCCGCAGAACCGGGAAGTGGTCTCCTACTTAACCAAGCCTACCCATATCAGCCCCGTGCTTTGCGCTCGTTGTCATGGTTACGCGTTCCACGAACCGGTCCTTAGAATCCCAAACAGGCACTACCACAACCAAATGGTACTATACCAAGTACCCGTGCATACCCGCACCATCATCAACATCCTCCTGTTGGGATTACCTAAGTTCCATGTTGCTAAAAAGAGATTAACCCATGATTAATTAGGTTAAAGTATATAATTAGTCAAAATTGTTAGTCAAGTTATTTTCCCAAGATTAAGTCAGGCTAAGCATGACCTATCCTTAACTAGTCAACTACACCCAAAACAAAGCGACAAGGAAAAGATCACAACAAGTTCTAGTAAACCCTAACATAGGATTCAAATTAGACAAGCATGCATGAATTTAAATTCAGATAGATAAAGAAAATAGGAGCAATGTGCATCAAGGGTACTTGCCTCTATCCGCGTGCTGCTGCTGCTGCTCGCATTCTTCAAACCGAAAGTCTTGGAAATTCTCCACCGGCTCGTCCTCTATACGATCGTTACATCGGAAAAACAAACAAAATAACAAACATAAGGAAAACAGTATATTAAACAGAGGAAGAACAGTATGATTATGCAATGGTTGAAAAGGTTTTGTCGCATGGAGAATTTTGGTTCAAAAATCAACTAAATCGGACTTACGGTTTAAAAGATATTAAAGTTTAAAGGTTCTAGGGGCTAGATTTCAATTAAACCTAAATTTCAGGGGCTAGCAGGTCAAAATTACACACCGGTAGGGCTGCAGGTTAATTAACAGAGACTATAGGGATTACATCGCAAGAATTAGAGCTGGCCTTGACTGCGGGTTAATAAAAAAACAACAGGGCTAAAGGATAAAATTCTAGAACTGATCTGGACTGCAGGTTCTATTTTTCAGTAACTTGAGGGTTAAAGTGCAAAACGACCTAAATGGTTTTTCTGGCTATTTATTTTTAGAAGGAAAAATTCCCGTGGACTGAGTCCACTAGCCCATGGATCAGGAGCAGGGAGCGGCCTGTCGTGGACTCGGGTGGCGCAAGTGGCGGTGCTACTGCTCTGGCCTCGCCGGAGTTGGCTATGCAGTGCTCTGGTGCAAAGACTCCTACCACGTGAGGCCCAAGAGGCAGCAGGGAGCATGGCGGTCTCACCTACGATGTCACGCAAGATCAAAAACAGGTTGGGGCTGCCGGCGGCGGAGGATGGCGGCGTCGGACGCTGAGCTCGTCGCGGACGAGGCTGCCTCTGTCACGCAGCGAGGAGGACGGGCTCAGGAACCTTCTGGTGCTCCTGCGCATACAACTGCATAGGTTAAGGGCGTAGAGGCGTCAACGGCAGTGAATCGACGGTCGGCGGCGCGACTTACAAGTGGCGGAGAAAAATGGGGACGACGACGATTTGCAGGTCGAGAGATTGAATGGCTTTCAGCAGTGGGAAGGGGAGGGAATGGTCGTTCTCCGCGCTCGCTTTTATAGGGGTACGGGGTGGGAGGCGAGCAGATATGAGCTCATCGTTGTTCAATGGCCACCATGGTCATTACTTCGCATTAGCACGCACTAGTGCTGGGGATTGAAGTCAAAACGGCTTGGAGTGGAGGAGAGGAAGTGGGAAGTCACGAGGTGCTGTTGGTTGGGTGAAACAGTTCCAAACGTAGGGAGGAGAAGCGTCAGCGGCGGTGGCTCTCCTTAGCGGCGACGGCGTTCGATCCGATCCTGAGGAAGACGAAGGTCAAAGGGCAAACGAGTGCTGACTCAGTGACTCTGAGGCCGCTTCGCTAGGCCGCACGCTGCGGGCAGGTGCAATGGGCCTCCTAAAAGCTGCTGGGCTGCAAGCTGCTAGGCCGCTCTGCATGCAAGCTTGATTTAGGGCTCACGCAAAATAAAAGTAAAAGAAAAAAAATGGAGCTGCCGGCCTATGGGAAAGCTGCGGGAGAAAAGAAAAGAAAATGAGTTCGGGGCAAGGTGGGCTTGGTCAACTTACGCAGCTAACTAGGCTAGGATATTTGTGAAGGTTAATTAAGGGCTGAGTTTAGGTAAAATCTTTTCTATTGCTATCCGAAAACAAAACTACGAAATTTTAGCAAGATTAAAACCATGCATGTATGAAATACAAAATGCAAATTAATAATTAAACTTTTAATAAAATATTTTATATACCTCCCTAAATAATAAAATGCACCCTATATTTCTATTGTTGGTAAATTTTACTTGACCTTTATGTCTACATGCCATGCATGAAATAATATTTTTTTCTAGTCTAGTTGATTACATGAAATGACCATTAGTACCAGGCATTTTTATGCTTCGAAAATCAAGATGTTACACCATGTGAAAGCGAAGGGCAAGTGTGTCTTAGCACCGAGGAAATGGATCATAGGAGAAGGGAAGGTGAAGCTCAACGTCGAGGTACCAAGCAACAAGAGTTATATATTTCTAAGTATCAAGTATGTTGAAGATCTTAGGTGACTTGTGAATATAATAAGATGATCTTAAAAGGTGAGAAATTCCAAGTCAAACTCTAGGTGATGACGCTCAAGAAAAAAGAAAACAAGTGGCAGCCCCAATATCAAATTAAGTGAAGGAAAGCGGCAAAAAATGAACCCTATGCAAGCTCAAAGTTGTTTTTCTCTATTCCTATCCTTTCTTTGAGTCTAGGCAAGCCACACTATTAAGAGGGATGAACTAATCTTGTTTTTTACGGGAATCCTTATGCTCAAGTACCAAAAAGTCTTGGATGACTTTCCAACCACAAAAGAAACCAAAAAGGGGGTCAAATTCAATTAGGGAACCGATCACGAAGGAAGTTCCATCATGAAGGAAGTTCCGTCGAAACCGAGAGACATTTGGACGGAAGTTCCGTCAATGAAGGAAGTTCCGTCAATTCTAGAGAGTTTCAAGCGTAACTTCCGTTCCCGACAAAACTTTCGTCCCGACGTCCGAGCCTAGTCCATTTCGAACGACGGAAGTTCCGTGGAATTCGACGAAAGTTCCGTCGATTCCGAGAGTTTTTGACGAAGTTCCATTCCAAACGGAACTTCCGTCCCGACGATCGTTTTACCTATTTCGAAGGGGATGACAGAAGTTCCATCAATCCCCATCTTGACCAAGCAACGGCTCTATTTGGACCCCATCAATAAATACCTCTCTCCGACTCCGTAAGAATAGTGAGAGGCTTCATTTGAAACCCTAGGTTTGGTGCTCCAGCTCCTTTCTCTCCCCCTCCACTCATTCTTGAGATCCAAATCCAAAAGAGAGGACAACCAAAGCATCCAAGCATCCAAACTCCACTCACAAACTTGAGCATCTTGATTCCCTCATTCACAAGCTTCGATTCACTTATTACTCTTGGGGATTTGTCCCCTAGGCGGCTATGCGTCGCCCTTGAGCTCCCAATCTTGTGGTGAGCCATTGGGAAAGTTTGTGCAGGTCGGCTTTGCCTTCGAAAGGGAAGAAGCAAACTTAGTGAAGTCTCGGCACGATCTTGGTGATTGCTTGGTGGCCCAAGATTGATCTTGGTGATTGCTTGGTGAGCTTATGAGTCGAAAGAGACTCGGTCCTTCGTGGATCCCTCAACGGAGACGTAGACAACTTGGTTGTTGAACTCCGGAAATAAGTCCTTATCTCGCAAGTTTTTGTTCTTGCTCTTGCTCTTGTTCTTGTTTTTGTTTATCACATATTGTGTCCGATCTACTTGCGTGTTGCTTTGCTAGCTAAGCCTTGCAGGGAGGAGGTTCCTAGACCTTGGATCTATATTTCTATTCAAGTAGATTTGTAAGTCCCCTCTTATTTTCCACATCCCATCGAGATCGATTATTTGTGTGACGAAGTTCCGTCAACGAAGGCGGTTCCGTCGGTGAAGGAAGTTTCGTGGTTGACGAAGTTCCGTCCTGGAATTTAACTTGGTGTGAACTTCTTTGCGAATTTCATGTTTTAGTTTTAGGTTGCCTATTCAGCCCCCTAGGCAACTTCAGTGGTCACTCTCCACCGATCGGAGCTCGCCATGGCTGCCGGCAAAGACGAGCAAAAGCTTGGTGCGGACAACAATGACGGCTTGAAAGGGGAAGAGGGGACCAACGCGCCACATAGACCAAACAACCCGGAAACACAACAAACTAAAGACCTATACCTATAGCTACGGGAGGGGGGGGCTTCCCTCTCCAATTCGCCTCCGGTGAGGGCGCCGGACGAGAGAGGAGGGGGCCCGACAACGGCGACGGCGACGGAACCCTAGGGTTGGGTCGGAGGAACCCTAGCAGGGAAGGGAAGGGAAGTTCGTGCAAAAAGGAGCTAGTTTTTTTTTGATAATTTGCAAATGAGCTGTTATGTTGAAGTCTAGCTGTGCCTAGTGCAAGTTCATGGATGGAAACTTGAGCTTTGTAAGAACGACCCTTTTGATTAAATAAAAGCTCTACCCTTTTCGCAAAAAGAAAAGCTCAAGTTCCTATCCATGTAAGTTTATGGATGGAACTTGAGCTTTGTACGAACTGTCCTTTTGATTAAATAAAAGCTCTACCCTTTTTCGTAAAAAAAAGAAATGTGAAGTGCCTAATGGCTGGTTGCTCTGGTGTCTTGTTCCATGGGTGAGTTTTTTCAACCATTGATCACCCCCAACAAACTGTCGTCGACCCTTCTCCATTCACGAAAGCTTCCCCGCGGAAGAAAGCCAGCTGGGACCCGCCACCAACCACTCCAATGGCGCGGACCCACGCTCCGCCCGTCCAGAGTGACCAAGTAAACAGACCACTGCCCCAGAGGAAAAAAGCGTAGAGAGAGAGAGAGCGGTCGTACTACGCTGCTTTGCTTCTCGTCGTCCTTCCCCTTCGAATCTCCTCCCAAATCCCGGCCCCTCCTTCGAGTCCTCTCTCGAGCTTGGCGAGATCCCGATGCCGGGGCGCCGCTGACCGGAGGAGCTGAGCCAGGGGTGATGCGGGTGAGCCGGCCGGCAATACATCCGGTTGAGGCGCCGCCGCCAGCGCCGCCGACGCCGGCGCAGGCGCAGGCACAGGAGCAGGCGGATGGGGAAGGAGTTACGCACCCGCGCGGGGTTCGGATGAAGGACCCGCCGGGGGCGCCGGGGACTCCTGCCGGCCTCGGCCTCCGTCTCGCGCAGACCTTCTTCGCGGCCGCCGCTCTCGCCGTCATGGCCGCCACCAACGACTTCCCGTCCGTCTCCGCCTTCAGGTCCGTCGGTCCCGGTCCCATCTCTGGGATCCCCTCTCCTCTGATTTCTGAACTAAATTGCTACGCTTGTCCACGCCATGGGAATGAAAATTTTAGCTATCAGTATCTTTCCGGATTTCAATTATCAGTAGTTTAGTAGTCGTACTAATTTTCACAATATATTTTGTGTCTATCTCCGCCACATGTCTAGCAAGGCGTGTTGTATTTAAATTGAATTATGCCCTGTTCTTAGGTGTGATAGCAGACGTCTCCAGCATAAAAGGAGAAATTTGAGAAGTATCAATGTTCTCAAACCTTGTACCATTTACTTGCAGTGACTGCATACAAAAATGTATGAATGAAGTATTTCCTCGGCACTGTTGTTAGAATGTTTAGTTACAACCGGATTCTGAGGATCATGATATGCTAGTCCAATCGCTAGCTCTTCCCACATGTTTTTCTTTGCTTCAATGAATTAAATGAGTTCAGCTCTACCACACCTATTTGGATTCATAATACGTCTGGAACAATGAATAGTTCTCATGTCCATCCAAAACTCTACTCTTTTAGTGTCATCTGATGTTTGACAACACCATTCTTACAATGTTTGTTCGCTTGGGAGATTTCTTGGTTTCAACTTTCAGTAGTTCAGTCATATTAGTGTTCTGCATTCATGGTATATTAATGCTACCACACGGAAGATAATAATTAATGGGGTCATATCCTGAGCTTACTTTCAGAACTCAAAAATTCATTGTTCACTGAGGAAAGGGAAATTTCAGGAAGAATATTGTCATACTGGAGCCTTACGATACCTAGATTTATGTCCAACTAGCTGAGAATGAAAAAGTTGCTAAACTTGCACGAAATCATACTTTAAACTTTTGTTAGACTATTTAGTAATTATTGCAAGTGGTGATATGTAGTGTGATTGCGAATGTGTTTGCTTTGCACTAAGTCATTCAGCATGTATGCTCAGCTTTCAGAAACAGAATTAGTAGCCCTACACATTATTTTTGTTGACGTGCCTAATGGGTAACGAGGAATTCTTGCATCACTCAAACCTTACTGCTTGGCCCGGTTTGTTTCTTTTATAAGCACAAAACCTTTTGTATGACACAACCCCTAACGTCTTGGCTTGGAGTGAGGTGGTTATGATTTGTAAGGGGCTGTTTTTCTCTCTTAATCCTACGCAGCTGTCCTGCAGGGGAAAAACTCTGTTTAACCCATAATGGGGGTTCCCCTGTCAGAAGCAGCACCACTCCATGTGAAAATAGTGCTAGGGCTTAAAGTCTGATGCATCTGGTCTTTGAGGGGTCATACGTGTTCATTTCTTGGGCCTCATTAATTGTCATTGTCTGAAATTGGTAGCAGAGATGCAGAAAGCCGAATATTTGTAAGAGTTTTTTTTTAATCCTGTTTTCATTGGCAGATATGCTTACTTTTCTGAGAAGATATTATCATTTCACTTATCTAATTCTCCGAGAAGATAAAGATAAGTCTATGCAATCAAGTATCCCACATGTTTTCAATTCGTATGGCATCATGAATGAGGTTTCACATTTTGAATGTGAAATAACCAACTTATTCATTGTGAATCACCTCAATATTCCTGAAACAACTGCAGTCCAGTTCAATCTTGAACAGTAACCACACCAGCTATAGAATGGGATGGGCCCTGGTGTGCTGTGCATGAATTGTTCTTGGATATAATTAGATTTAGCTAATTAGCACTTGTTGCTGGTAAAAAAACATGCATGCAAAAGGATGGGATCAATTTGTGCGTAGTTAATTTTCTATGCATTCAGCAAACCCATTTCTCTGTGTCAACACTGTGATATTCCGGTTACATAATTCTGAACTCAGTGATTATAATATGATAGTTATATCAATGCTTGGTTTTTAAGAATTCATCACAAATTTGTACTATTCATTGAAACTTACATGAAAATTCTTTGTTCCTTGTTACTGTTATGCTTTTAAGTAGGTTAGCTTTCCATGATTTACTTTTTAGTTGCTCAGTATGTTACATTTTGAAACGTGCTCCTATTTCCAGAGGAATTTTATTGTACTGCACTTTTCAACTATCACGAAGTCAATTTTTTCACCCTCAAGGCAAATGACATTAGGGCATGCCACCTCCATTTTTATGTGGACATGATCTGCATTAACAGCCAACTAAAAAATTTTGTGCGATACCACCTTACAAGCATTTCTGTGCGCAATTTTTGATATCTGCGAGCAGAGTGTCAAAATTTTGTGTGGTGACTTTTGCAAAGTAATGCTTATGTCCTTCTGGATGAATTTCAATAATTTGAATCGCCAAAAACTTCATAAAATGTGGTAAAATACTAAATTAGGGGTTAACTAGAACTGGGCATCCCTCACCATCCAATATGGGTGTTTTTCATAGGGTGGATAGCCCGGGCCTGGCTGGGGGTTGGATACACATGGGCCAATATCTGGGCATGCAGGCTTCAGTGATTGGTTGCTTGTTTTCTGTGCTTTTGTTTCGTTTCCGTGATTGAGTTGCGTTTGCTCTAGGCTGGTTAGGTTACCTGCATTAGTGAAATCTGGACCAACAAATATTTCTTTGAAATCAAAGAGAAATAAATGAAGTTTCATGATGGAATCTCATGACTGGAGCATCTGAAATTCTGAATCAATCCTGCACTCTCGAATGCACATACGATTAGAAGTAGTGTTCCATAATGGAAGGTGGAAACTCATGAATGAAGTTCACGAACCGTACATTCCTCAAAAGCTACTGTTCGATTAAAAGTAGCAAACACAAAACAAAATGGGGAAACACAAGATCTGTTTAGTTGAGGATTCATGGCCTTTGGTCAACTAATAATTTTTCTGATCTGTTTAGTTCGATTAGAAGTGAAGAAAAGATTGGATTCAGCAAGCATGTAGAAATATCTTTCTAATCAGAGGCAAATAAGGGTGCATTTGGCAGTGCTTATGCTTATGCTCAGAACTGCTTATACTTATGCTTATCAGTCGAAATTGTTTATTCTGTTATAGTGCTTATTGTAGCAGAAGCAATAAACCCATGAGGAAAAACTACTTATGATTATCTATCAAAACTGCTTATTCTCACTCATAAGTACTATAAGCTATGTTTTGCTGCTTTGCCCAAAGTGCTTATGCTAGTACAAGATTGCAAAGTGCGTATAGGTGCTTATACTTTAGAGCTGAACGCGCATAGGTTTCCGACCCCACAACTTTCTGGGCGACGTGGCCGGTTTCTTCTACGAACACATTTGATTCTCACGGCGTGTCACCCTCTTGTGGTTCCTGGGCCGGACGTAACCTTTGGGCAGTTGTGAGCTTACTGCTTCTTGTGGTTGTTGGGTCTAAGTAGCCCATGGGCAGCCGTCATCTACATGCCTTCTTCCTCGGGCCGTTGAGAGGTCGGCCCACTATGTTGTGTTTCTGTTTCTGTCGTGGTTGGCCTCCGTTCCAGGTTGTCGCTGGCCTCCGCTGGCCCTCCCTCGTGTGCAGATGATGCTAGCAGAATCCACAGGAGGATGCGAGGTAGAGAGGAGACATTGGAAACTTAAATCCCGCTAGACCGAGCTAGTGAGGTTGGGGATGAGGACGGATGAAAGTAAGATGAGGTGGACTTGTGCAAGGTTGAGGGAGTCGACTATGGAGATATATATGGCCATGGGGATGGAAGTTGCCAAGCTACTAGATGATGCTGCCATGGGAGTTTCAGTAGCTAGCCTTTGGTGAAGGCGAGAGGAGGGAAGATGTGCTCATGATCTCCGTGGAAGTTAAAAATCAACTACTAAAAAGGTTGTGGAAACCGGAGAAGAGATCTTCACCATGGGTTATCAGCGGCCCTCCGTTGGTTGTTTCGGCTACAGTTTGTTTGAGAGAGTGAGCTCTAGAGAAAATATGCACTTTATTTGATGGTGTCATCATTGGGTAGGACAAAAGAAGACAAGCACGCAGACAAGCACGCATACTGCAGTGCCAAACACATCCTAAGCATGTTTTAGAAAGGTTAGCAAACAAGATCTCAAAACGGAATAGTTACTGTGAAGGCGAGCTCAAAATTCAAGTCAATACAGGAGATCTTGTAGCAGATCAATGCAAGCCTGGAAGGACCACACGGGCCTCAAGTCGGATCGCTGCAGCCTAGCTCGATTGTGGAGCTCGTTTCCTGCGTTTGCATCGGCCTGGCTTGCCAGAGAATTTTGCATCAGTCAGGCCTGGCCACGAGCCCTGATCAGGCAGCCAATCATGGAGTGGCTGCACAAGTTGGACCTGGCTTTTGACTGATGCAGGCTACTAAACACACCCTATCCGGTTCCATTCTATGTTGTAGTACATGAAACTCTAGTTGATGGTACTTCTAAGGTCAAAATGAGCATTTGCTATTGCTATAGTTGAATGGTGATGTCTGATGTGAACGGTCTCTGTTTCTCATTAAATGATTTTGTATGTATATGCGTATTTATTTGCTTAAAAGATGAACTGATGATTTTCCTTTTACTCAGCTACCTTGTTGCAGCAGCCATTTTGCAATGTTTATGGAGCCTTTCACTAGCCATTGTGGATATTTATGCACTTCTTGTCAAACGTTCTTTAAGGAATGCTCGGGCTGTATGTATATTTACCATCGGAGATGGGGTGAGTCATTTCTTTTAAATAGACAACTGTCTTATCATTCTTTTAATATTGAAATTTTGTCACTGTATCTGTGCAAATAAACAAAATATTTATGTGCATTTTTTATCTGGACAACGAACCACCTTATATGTCTATGATCTGGTTAATAACTTTCTATGTTTCCATGTAGATCACAGGAACACTGACCTTGGGTGCGGCATGTGCATCAGCAGGTATTACTGTTCTCATTGGTAATGATCTTAACATATGTGCAGAGAATCATTGTGCAAGTTTTGAGACTGCCACCGCGTTGGCTTTCATTAGTTGGTTTGCACTTGCACCATCCTGTATCTTGAATTTCTGGTCAGTGGCCTCCAGATGATAATATAGGAGGCACAGAACATAGTTTTGTATTGTTCATGCACCAGATCGTGGTTCTGGCAGCTTTGACGCAATGTTGTATACCCAGTTATAATACAACCAGAAATTCATGAATGGGTGCAGAATATAGCATATGATCGAATTGTATGTACAAAGTAGGAATGTTCTTTTGTGTGAATTGAAAAGGTTTGTTCAGAAGCCCTCCAATTCTCTTTTAAGATAACATATCCCTCTTCGATGTTTGTTGTATGATGGCATCATGCTTATATTGCTCCGGTTGAGGTTTCTGAGGGTTGTTGTAAGATTGCATCATGCGTATATGGCTTGAGATTATTTTTATGAGATCTTTTGTAAATTAGCACTATGCGTATATATGGCTTGAGATGGTGTTTTGCATTTATTCTTTTCTTTAACAAAAATTATCCATCAGTTCAATTTGGAGGCGGTAGAGAAAAACACCTTATAACTCTATAATTTTCTTCATGCAACCGCGCCCAAGGGCCCTTTGATTAAATAACATGACAGTGTGCTTATTTTACGTCCAACTTAGCTGTTTCTAGCATGATTTGAATGTTTCGCTGAATCTCGCTAAGCTCTACTGGATACTCTGTAAGAGCATCTCCAGCAGAACACCCGAAATCAGCCTCCCAAATTGTGATTTCGGGGCTCCCTGGTAACTTTAGGAGGTGGGAATATTGTTTCAACTCCAGCAGCAACCCACACTTCGGGCTCCTAAAAAGCGGGTCCCACATGTAAGCCTCATTCTGTTTCTTCCTCTCCAATCGATGTGTGCCTCTGCTGCAGGGTGAGGCGGGGTGTTGGCCGGACGACCGCGCGGGAGGAAGATGGCCGGGCACAGCCGGGCCACTGGCGGAAGGAAGACGAGTTCAGTGCAGGATTGACTGCACCGGAGGAAGTGAACTCGGCGGCAAATATTGCAGCGCGGCCGTTGGGCAGGGGCGAGATACAGAGCTGCCGACATGGCCTTGGCCTCAACGCCGCCGACGAGAAGACCGGAGGAGACGGATTGAGGCAGAGACGACGGAGTGGCTGGTGTAGGCGGGCGAGGTGGCGGCGAGGTGCAGTAGGAGGAGGCCGGCGGCGACCGAGCCTTGAGCCTCGAGCTGCGCGAGGAACTTGCAGGAGACACGGGCGGAGGTGCCGGGCGCTTGCGGATCTTGCGAGCTTGTCCAGGACGGCGGATCTTGCGAGCTAGGCGGCGGTGCGGCCAGCAGGTGCGCCGCGCGCGCCTGCTAGCTCGCGGCTCCAAGTAGGCAGCGGATCATGGCGGCGCGGCCGGCCGGCTGGGCGGCGGCGGGTGACGCGGTTTGGTGGATGGGCAGTAGCAGCACGGCCAGGCAGCGGTGGCAGGCCGGTGGCAGGCGGCCGGGCTTCGACGGCCACGGGTGCGGGTAGGACGAGAGAGACGATCGAGACGAGAGAGAAGAGGAAAAGAGAAGGAAAAAATAGAAAATATGTGGGACCCACGCCAGCTGGAGTTTAGGAGGGAGGATGGGAGGATCCCATTTCTAGGAGGTTGGGGGAGGGATTTAGAAGGGTAGCTAGTTTAGGAGACCATATAGGAGGTCTGACTGGAGTTGGTTTTTTTATCAAACTCCTAAAATTTAGGATTGGGGTTTGTTTAGGAGGATTGCTTGGAGATGCTCTAAGGCGGATAAGTGGACCGTTTATTTTTTCAAGGTAGTCATGGTGAGTGCTCATTGCCTTTGTCTGTGTGTTATGTTACATGTTTTCCGTCCAAGTACACTAAATGAGGGGTTATTTGGTTAGTTGCGGAAGAGGTGCAGTTTCGATCCTGGATGTACGGGAGTTGTTAGGCCATGTTTGGCGGGGCTTCTCAAACAGACTTCTTCTCGCTCTTAGCGTTAAGAATCCAGCCAAACACCTTGTTTTAAAACAGATTCTATTCTAGGATCAAGAAGCACTTCTCTAAAATGAACTAGGAGCAAAACGCTTAAAAAACCGTAGCACCTTGAGCTCTCAATCATTTCCAAAATCTGTTTTGGTAACCGCAAGCATAAGAATCCATTTTGCCAAACACATCAAGAAATCGTTTTGGTGAAGAATTTATTTTGTTGGAGAATCTATTTTGTGGAGAATTCCTTTTTTAGAAGCCATGACAAAGAAGTCCTTAGGACCCCTTTGGCATGACTCCTCTAAACCAGCTCCTCCACCAAAACAGCTCCTCTAAAAAACGGCTCCTCTATTAAAATGGATTCTCTACCAAAATAGATTATTAGGGTGTTTGACAAACAGATTCTCATATTTTTGGATACCAAAATAGGTTCTGAAAATGATTGAGGATCCGACCGTACTAAGAGCTCCTTCTTGAAGAACCGATTCCGTAACAACTCCAAAGGCGAATCTATCTAAATAAACCTAAAACTCCCATTAAGATTTTTGATTGCCTGCTGAGCTATGTTTTTAGTTTTTAAAGCTTTAGACTCCTAGTTCATTTTGGAGAAGTGTTTCTTAATCCTAGGAGCGAGAATCCGTTTTGAATAAAAGTGTTTGGACAGATTCTTGACTTAAGAGCAGAATCCAATCTAGGAGCTGCTCTAGGAGCTTTGCCAAATAGGCCCTTAGTTGCCTATACGAGAAAAGAAAGAAATCCAATATCAGCTTGCATCAGTTAGGTTAATGGATAGTTTTACATGGCCTGATAGTGATTCGATAGCTGATGTCCAGTAGCAGGTAAAGTCGAACCTCAACACTTAAATCTGGCATATTCATATGTCAAATCACGATTAGCACATTGATTAAATAATTTAATATTTTATCTAAAAATTAAACAACTTAGTATTTTATCTAAAAATTAAACAACTTAGTAACTCGTTTGATAGTTGACCTTAGAATCATGAATCTTAACAGAGTGGAGTTTAAGAAGGAAAAGGACAACTAATCTTTAATATTCTAAAGGCTAAAGTCTAACTTTCTTCTCTCAAGTATAGCCAAAGTCCGGATAACCCTCTAAACTATTGTTTGGTTTAGCTTACCCACCAAAATAGGTTATTTAGTTCAATTCACCCCTTAACCGAACTTTTTTTGTTTCTCCATGCACAAGTGGAATATTAAGTTAAAAATTCATCGTATCACATTGCAGGTACAAAATTATATTTTTGAATTGTCATTATTTTATATACACTTTTGTATTATCATATCAATATACTATTAAATTTCAATATCTATCAAAATAATAATAAAAAATCATGATGTATTTTTTAAAAATACGTTACAAAGTGTTCTAGCACCCTATAAACTTTTACTTTAAGACCACTTATGTGTGAAGAAACAAAATAGATAAATTATGTTAGGGGTAAAATGAACTAAATAAACTCTTTTGATGGATAAACTGAACCAAACAATAGTTTAGGAGTTTATCTAGACTTTAACTATACTTTAGGGGTGTAATTTGGACTTTCTCCTACTCTAAATTGTGCGCTAGCAACTCCACATCATCAAGAAAAAGACAGCCCCCGCGTAGAGATCTCGAAGGGTTAATATGCCATGGGATATTTTGCATATAAGCTCATCAGGAAACTATAATTCTTTACCAGTCCTCCTACACGAAATGAATTTTCGTTCTAGGTACTCCCACCACTAGAAACTTACATCAAGAATCTTCATGAAATACAAATATTAGAACTTCTACTCCTGGGCCAGTACTGTCATACCCATGCCGCTACGTCATCCCTTGTTCTTACGGGAGTCGGATTTCCATCCCCATCGAGTATGTTGCTCTGGTTTTTACCGCGTTTGGTGCCTCGCTCCGTTCTCCGCATGTCTCTCTTGCGTGTCTCTCTATCGTGCCATGTTTTCCATCTGTCTTGCTTCTTATCCTCTCGTCTCAACATCTCTCTCAATCCCTCAATGTATTTCTTGGTATGCAATAGTATGCATGTGATATGTAGCAATTTTTTTCCTTTTCAAAAAAATCATGTCCAATTTTTTTTTCCAAATTTTTCTCGATTTCTCTGAATTTTAAACATTTTTTCTAAAATTATTACGATTTTCTGAAATTATTATGATTTTCTGAAATTATTATGATTTTTTGAAATTATTACAATTTTATGAAATTATTACAATTTTTCTGAATTTTAAAAAAATTTCTGAAATTATTACGGTTTTCTAAAATTATTTTTATTTTTATTTCTATGTTTCGTAGTTTTGTAACATATTATTGTATAGAAGGACAAAATTGTCATTTTACACCATCTAACAGTCTCGGTTAACTCACCATCCATCCATGATGACGTAGGGTAAACAAAATTTAAGCTAATGGCACACGGTAATCGTGAAATTTTTTGTGACGTAGAGGTAAAACATTTTTCTTAATGGCACATGGATAAATGACTTAAAAAACAATCTCTCCTCGCGGTCGCGATCGCCTTGCGTGGAGGCGGCGGTAGACAAGGACACGGCATGCGGCGCACGAAGATGGTGGTGGGCCGCGGCGCGACGTGGACGTGGCGGCACGACGAGGGCGAGCTAGGGCGCCCTGGCGGCAGCGGCGCGGCGTCGACACTAAGGCGGAGGCGTGATGGCGGCGGCAGGGACGCGACGGTGCGAAGCCCGAGGCTCGATGACTGCAGCAGCGGCACGGTGTTGACGTGGCAGTGTCGAGCGGGGGTGCCAGGGCGGCGACAATGCAGACCATGGTGATGCGGCGGCGATGACGTGGGATCTACAACCCTAGCCGTGTCCCTGCTCCTCCGGTGACGCGGCCAAGGATATAGGGGCGACCATGATGGCGTCGATCTCAGCAGGTTCTTGGTGTTTGGTGAGGGGAACGTTTGGTGTCTGATGCCTCCATGGGTTTTGTGGCATCATGGGTTTTGTGTGTTTTTTTTTTTAATTTTGATTTTGCATGTCAGCCACAATCGTTCGGTGTGGCCTCCGAATTGCAGGTTGGCATCTTTATATCTCCTTTATATGGGGACGAATGCATCTACCTTGTTTGATTTTTTCACCCCATCTTATTGTGGTATGGTAATTTCGTGGAAGAGAAAATTTTGTTCTATTCTTTTCATGTGCAAGTATAAGCTCTTTGCCAACTGCTGATTTAGTTTCATTAAATCTCTGTAGAGACTTCCTGGTCAAAGAGGCGATCAACATACATGAGAGCAACGGTTGTTCATGTCAGAACCAACTTCAGGTCATACAAAAGAACTGGTTTGCTATATTTATTAGTTGTATGACTGGTTCCCAATACTGCAGCCTTGACACCACAAAACACTGAATAATTGGTAATTGCAGTTAGATATTGTCCCCTCTCTGTCCTAAGCCCCCTGCAAGAGTGCCTGCAGGCAGACATGAAAAGAACTAGCATCTGTTTGTTTGAGGTGTTCATGTACAGCAGTGATATCTATTTCCCAAGCCTTCTCTTGTCTTGTTATTAAAATGTTTTATTTACTCTGAAGTCCATTTATGTGTTGTGCATCTGAGAATTCGACAAAATTCTCCATTGAAAATGGCATGTGTTATTTCTATGTGCAAGATTGGAACATGAACTGTGTTTATAAGCATTCAGTTGACCAGTGCATTTTCATTTTCCCGGTTATGCATCCTACAGCAACAGAGAACAAAGTCACGTTAAGATTTAATTTAATGCCTACTTTTATTTAGCTTTGGACGGCCCACCATTGCCTCTACTCGAACTTATAATTTATTAATACGCCACCTATTATACGCTCTGCAAAATATTAGTTCCTCTATTGCACCTGCTTCTACCAGATTTTCTGGTGTATTTTTATGACAGACCCGCCTCACGAAGAGGCGATTCCATCACCAAGATCACCTTGGGTGGCATCACGAGCTGTGATGCTCGATATTTATAACATATAAAACATAAGCGTGATACAATGGATATAAGATACAAGTATTTTACATCAATCCTAATACAAATATTACATCGAGTCTCATTAGTACGAAGCAAATAAGTTTGTAATTCAACTAGTACAGCGGAAGCAAATAAGATACAATCGCTCTTACGGCGATACACAACGGGCCATCCGACGAGAGATAAGTGTTTTGTCCTAAACACCTTGCCGGTACATCAGCGATCTACTCATCCGGACCACACCACTCCCAAGTGTAGTGGCCTACATCCTCGGACTGGTCCTACCAGTCACCGTCTCCACCTACATCCTCGTGCTTATCCTGGTTCTCTAAAAATCACATAGAGCAAAGCTCCGAGCAACTAAAGCTCAACAAGATCGACCCGTCAAAGTGGCCATCTACAGTCGACTCCTAGACATCCAAAAGCCGAGGGTAGGATAATTAAGCACTAAGCCAGCCTGTCAATGGATCCTTACTTTCATCTTTTAACAGTTCCTTAAGTTGTAACAAAGATTAAATTTAATTTGCACTAAGCTAAAGCATTACGGGTTTCCAAACAATGTAATAAGCAATACAACAAATTAATCATCAGCAGCAATTACATATCTCTTCCGGGGCAAGGACAAGTGATACTTATTACTCGTAGGGGCAGCGACTCGAATCGATTTGCATCCCGCAGGAGAAACCTATCTGCACGTCACATACGCGCTTCCCGGAAGCCGCATAAGACAACCTTTCGCTCGGGCACCATAAGGCTGTCCAGGTCCTATCGCCCCCGAGAAGGGTCCCCCAACACGATGTCGTCCCGGACGACATCCGTGGGTGGAGTGTTCCCTCCTCTCCTCCCAAAATCCGCCTAGTATATAGCTGGCCAACGGGCCGGGCCGGGCCGGCACGGCATCGGCCCGTGAAGGCCGGGCTGTTTTCTTAACGGGCCGGCACGACCCTTCTAATAAACGGGCCGTGCCGGCCAGCACGACGGGCCTGCGCCGAAGCCCAAGCACGGCACGACTCATTTTAAACGGGCTAAACGGGCCACGGGCTAAACGGGCCGGGCTGTGCCGGCCGATCCAAGATTTTAAAAAATAGTTTTCTGCTGATTTTAATTATTTTTAAATATAAACGGGCCAAACGGACCGTGCCGGCTGTAACAACCCTAAAGAATAAACATGCATTTCATGTCACTTATCATCATGTCATCATGAGCATCCGTGAAAATTATTTACTTTTGTGTGAAGAAGATGCACATAAAATATCAAATTAACTAAAGAATAAAGGAAGTGTTAAAAAGAAATAAAATGAGAAGAAAATTCAAGTTTAACATTTTCTATAGCTTAATTATCATAAATAAAGATTTATGAAAATTTCCTGAAAGCATTTTGTCATGTAAAAATATTTACGAGAAAATAAACAAAGTCTCTTTTATTAATTTAACTATGAAATTTTAATTCGAAAATGATTTGGAATTTCTACTTGGACTTAATAGGAAATATGCCTAAAATACTTTCACTAACACCCCTAAAAAATTTGGGAATTTTTGTAGCTCGGGAAGATCACTTTTTAATTTTGCGAAAGGAGAAGGGCCTTTTTGCAAAATGGCCAAGCCTGGCCCAATGCCGGCCTCTCTTCTTTCTCTCTCTCTCACCTCGCCTCGGCGCCGCTCGCGGCGCACCGCCTCTCCGGCCGGGTGCCACGACCCCAGCCACGCAGCTGCTTGGCAGCCACGCAGCCTATCGGGTCGGAACCGCCACGGGAGGGAGATAAAGACTCCGCCGCCCCCATTTTTCTCCCTCTCCCTCTCATTTCGCCCCCGCCATTGCCGCTCTTCACCGGAGCTCATCGCCGGGACGCTCCAGCCACTCCTCATCCGAGCCAACGCCGCCCCGAGCTCCGCAGCAACACCCTAGAGCTCCCCAGTGCCAACCAATCGAGTCGAGCAAGCACTACTCCGTTGAGGCGCAACCGTTTCTCTCGGACGAGCTCGTCGTCGTTCTTCCGCCGCAACCCCGAATTGGTGAGCCGTGGTGAGCCGTTCTTGCTCATTTCTTCTCTCGGTTGATGCGCAACTAGCTACTCTTGCTCGTGAGCAACTCCTCATCGAGATTGTTTCGCAGAGCGTCATGCAATCGCCGTTCTTCCGAGCTCCGGCCACCATCGTCCGCATCACTCACGGTGAGCTCCACTACCCGGTTGTGCTCATGCTCCGTTTGTCATCTCGCTGTTGTTGTGCATGCGCCGTAGCAGCTCCCCGTGCCATTTGTTTTGAGTTCCGAGCTCTCGGCGAGCCTCGCACCGTGCCGAAGGCACCGCCCGGCTCGAACCTCGCCGCCGGCATGCTTCCGCCGAGCTCATGCTCCTTCGTTCCCACCGGAGTGTTCGCCGCGTCGAGTAGAGCTTGAAAATGGTCTCACGGCGAGCTTTGGCCCATCGCCGGCCGACTCGGGGCTGCGCCGCCGCCGGCCCGCCGCCGCGGTGGTGCCACACCGCGGGCCACACGCGGGTGGGATCGCGTGTGGCTACGCGGGATCGGGTGTGGCCAACCCCGTGGCCCTCCGTGTGTCACGTAATTGAATTTAAAATTTCCAAAATTCGTAGAAAATTCATTAAAAATCGAAAAAATGCCAAACCAACTTTGTTAGACTCGGAAAAATAAGATCTATTTATTTGTGAAATAAAATATTTATTTTAAATAAATTTATTTTATACTTAGTAATTAATCATTTTCTTTGATTGAAGAAAAGCTATTATTTTATGTAAATAAAATGTTTAATTGTGAAAAATAATTTTTATTGATGAAGGAGATACTTGCAGAGGAAATTAATGATGAAATTTATTTTTTTCCAAAATTAAACTTAAATTATATTAATTTATGTGATCACAATTTATTAACCTTTAATCACTTAAAGTAATTATTTACTTGTTGCCTAATAAATCAGAATATTGTTAATTATTAAACTTAAGTAATTAGTGACCTTAATTAAGTAATTAAGGAAACAAAACTAGTTAATAATGATCTTGATTAAACATTTCTTAATTAGCATAATTAATTGTTAATTAATGCTTAATGAACATATTTATCCATAATTTGTTAATTAACTAAGGTGATTAAGCACTAATGGTTAATTATTGCTTATTGGACGTAATTAATGAATCCTTGCATACTTTCATCATGCGCATCCATGCATACATGATTGTGATTCGCGACGCATTGCTCGGTCGACTAGGTTCAAGTGATCGAGGTTCCACCCGAGGGAGACTCGAGAGCCGGAATCTCGACGTCGACCCAGCCGTCGAGGAGACTAACTTCGAACGGACTCAAGGCAAGCCCCGGTGCATCCTACCTATGTTTTTAAATATTTTATTTTATCACATAGTACGGTTATGCTTGTGCATTAGGTGTTAGGGAATGGTTGACACCCTAGATGCATTATGGTAGGTTTCCGTTTGTTTATTCTATACTTGGTACATGTAGCTCAATAGAGGCTAAGCTTAATTCATGGTGGCAACGGTAGATGGTTAGGGCACTTAAAGCATGGAGGCTTTAAGAGTTTTGTGTTGACATTAAAGATGTTGAGAGTGTTAATGAAGTTGAGACCGGACGGGCCCCGTAGGAGAAAGGACAAGACGGGGATGAGGTCTTGCAAGGTGGTAGCCCCATCCGAGTCGGTCAAGGACCGTACCATTGTCGGCTTAGTTGAGCAAGTTTGAACGTACCGCACTACATGCTGGTATTATGGGCCCGAGCAAGCTGATGTACCCTATCGCCCCGAGAGATGTAGTGTAGCCGGCTCTCTTTTGCCGACTGTTAGTGAGAGGATAGTCTCACGGGAGGGAGATGGGTCGACCACGAGGGAAGTCGTGGCTTCGCCATACTCCGGGGAGTTGGAAATGGCTAGTCTGCTGTCAGGTGCTAGCGGGAAAGGTTGTCGTATACGATCGGTGTGATGCGTATACGTCGTGTAGTCGGGTTTTGCCAACTGGTATAAATCGATTCGAATCGCTGTCCCTCGCAGTAATGAGTACCGCTTGTTTAGCTCGTCACGTCGTAGTAAATTTTATGGAAGATGAAGATGAGAGATGGAAGGATTAAGATCTATTTTTATCTTGATTGAGAACTTGATTGAAATAGTAATAGGTTGCAAGCACCAAGGCTAATGAACATAACCCGAGCTAAAATATCGAAAGTAAGGATCCAACCTTTAATGTCGTCTTTCGCAAAGGAGTAAACCCCACGACCGGAAAGCCTTTGCATAATAGGCGTCGGTCTTAGCGTGCCATGTTGACGGGTCAGTCTTGCCGAGTATTAGAATACTCGGGGTTTGTTCGTTACCTTTCGGGGAACGAGTCGTACTTTCACGACTTGTATGGCAGCTTCCCCGAAGAGGAGCACTGTCCGGAGGGAGGTTCCCTGCAGTGGGAACGTATCCCCACGCCGTGAAGAGAGAGGACCGTGATGTACGAAGGGCTCGGTGCATCACGTTGTTTCGTTTGAAGTCTTTTGAGTTGTATAATAGAACAAGCTTCCGCTAAATACTCGTAGGATGTTAAACTTCAATAATGTCATATTCCGCTGGAAGAATGTTTGTTTTCAAAAACCTGGTTGTATTATACCATGATGTATATATTCTGGCTTGTATGAGATGATGTTTCGTTGTAACTCGCTTCGTCGAGTGTCCCTCCGTTCGATTCCCGGGTGTCCCGGAGGGATGTCACACCGGCCCGTGAAGCACGGCCCGAATAACGGGCTAAATGGGCCAATAGCTAAACGGACCGTGCCGTGCCGGCCACGACGGGCCTGCGCCTAGGCCCGAGCACGGCCCCCAACAAGCTGCGGGCCGGCACGGCCCGTTACCAACGGGCCCGGGCCGTGCTCGGGCCGGGCTAACAGCACCGGGCCTAGAGAGGCCCTTTTAGACCGGCCCACTTGGTCAGCTATAGCCTAGTAACCGGGGGGGGTAGGGAAATCTTCCAACCTTATAGTAATCCATTGCTACGTCGGTTCATCGGGTCCATAAACTCCAGCATGTAGAACAATGACGTTCAAACTTAGTCCACATGAGCCGGACACGACGCGGTCCTTGTGTGCACGAGACGGGCTACCACTTTGAAGACTCTTACAGTCTTTCACTTTCCACCTATTTTGCCGGTCCGGCCTCCAAATTCCATTCTCATCTCAAATACTTAGCATCGTGTCCAAAAGTGATATTCCTATACTACAAGTGGTCTCCCTACCACTCGACGGATCATCGCACTAATTAGCAAGCAACAAACATAGGGTTGTCGAACATGGATAATCGGGGTCCTATTGCATGCTAGGGTTTTCATCACATCTCCTATAAAATCTAATGCACAAGTACAAGCCTACAATCATAGTGATGAATATAAAAGACTTAAATAATTGAGTTGTGCACCGGGGATGAAAACATGATTTAAATACATTATGGAATACATACGAATTTCATCAAAACAACCTAGCTACCGAGTATAAAATAACTTGGGGTCCAGCGAGGGTTGATTGTTGTCACACCTTTAACGACCAAAACCGAATGCATCCGTATGCATGCCTAGGAACAAGTTTTCACGCACACAGGATAATTAATGTGATAAAAGAACAATGTCTTTATTAAAACGAAAAACTTACAATAATACTATCTTAAATGACTATATAAAATACACGCTAGCGGAAGACTCCATAACACCACGGAGAATCGACCGAGGGATTCACACGCCTAGACCTTTCTCATCGATGGTGTAGTCCAAACCTTCTCCATCTTCCGAGCAGCAGTAGTTGGTAGCAAAAGAAAATAGCAATGGTGAGTACATGGAGTACTCAGCAAGTCTAGGAAATAAATGACATGCAAGCTGAATAAAAGGAAGGCTAACACATGGTTTGCAGAGAAAGCACCTACACTAGTCAAGTTAATTTAAGCAACCTATTTACTATGTGAATTATGATCCAACAGAGTTATCCCACTCGTCGATCACTGTAAGCTACTCCACTTACGAGTAAACCACACTACAGGTTACCCCACGTGTAGCCAACCACACTACAAGTTACCCCACTTGTAGCATCCTATGGGTTACTCCACACAAAACCACCCGTCTAGTTCTTGTGAGGATCCAGGCCGCTCGTGACCGTAGAGGTTGCACAACTTTACCCACAGGTCGGTGATTCCATCATTATTTAGTGACTAAAACCTCCATTATACCAACACACTTCCTTAGGTGTGAGGCCAAGAGACACCGCAAGGTCTTTCAAAGGACTTCCCAGCTTGCGAAATGCCCATGCTAAGGGTTTCACCGTCATAAAAGTGACGCATCACCCAGGGGTCCCCTCTTGCATCGTGGCTTGAAGTACTCCGCCTTCTCGCCTCGAATTCGGAAGACCTTCTTCCTTCATCCTTCCTCGACGCTCGCAGAACCGGGAAATGACCTTAGTACTTAACATTACCTACCCATTATCAACCCCGTGCTTTGTGCGGAAGTCCTGGGTGGCCGCTCTAAGAACCGGTCCTTATGATCCCAAATAGGTACTGTCGCATACTTGCCTTATGGGTATACGAGATGATGAAGGAATGGATACGCAGAGACATGATGACAAATTAAGGAAGATAAAGATGATGGCGATAGGCAACAGATCGGTCCTTTACCGGTGCGGGATAACAGAAAATCCCGAATACCGGTATGGAAGCAAGGCGGACATTAAGACCGGTATACAATGACTTGAGGAGCAAGTTATTGAACGATTCGTAGTCCGATTAGGACTACGAATCAATAAAGAAAGTTAGAAATAGAACTCCACATATGTAATTCATGTAATTGATTAGGACTCGCATGTAATCCCAGCTCCCCGAACATATAAGGCGGAGCGGGGACCCCCGAAACGGTCCGAGATCTTGCAATTAGCAAATCGCTAAAGGCAATATATAACATACAGGACGTAGGGTATTACTCTCGATCCGAGGGGCTCGAACCCGTCTAAAATCGCGTTTTCCTGTGTGTTACGTGTGTTGCACCATCGAATTCCACGCTCGTGAGGGACCGGGTTGTACTAGTGCCGAGTTTAAGACTCGACATTTGACGCGCCGGGAAGGGGTCGAACCTTCGGCCTTCCGCTTAGGAAACGGGTAGGGGTCTCGGCGAGTTCCCAGCCGAGTTTGATGGCCTCTTTGTTCATCGTCGACTTCGAGCCCGGCTTCACGATCCGCTTCGGGTCTCTTGACTTTGAAGCCGATTCGGCCGGAAAACCGCTTTTGATGAATCGACTCGTTGTCGGGCTGCAGCTTCGAAGCGCGATCACTTGCCACGATTGGCATCCCGGGCTCGGAACTTGGAGGATCCGACGCAGCTTTAGCGCGAACAATCGGATCGCCCGCATCTCGGATTAAAGCTCAATCGCAGAGATGAGCCGCTCTAGCGAGTTCATTGATGACTTCGAAGAAGAACGTCCAGCCTTCTTCCAAGTCTTCATGATAGGACCAGTTATTCGCCAACTTACTTCGAGAGGAAGCTGCCGAGGAAGAAGCAAGGCTGGCGAGAGAAGAATCCGATCGTCGGCGCCGTGAAGAAGAAGAAGCAGACAGAGATGAACAACCTCCACAACCTTCGCTTGCAAATCCGCGCGCAAGTGCTGCTGATCGAGCCGGAGGAAGCGTTCTCGCGATCGCTCCCCAGCCACGGGCCCGTTGCCGGACCGGCCTTGAGATACGGAAGAAGCATCCCCAGGATATAACGACCGACGTGGGTGTCGTAGTGGAAGGCGACATCGTTCTTCGAGCGAGCTTTGGATTTGAGCTCCATGGAAGTGGAATTAAACGGCGCTCGGGTCTTCACGTCGCCGGTTCACAATATTGTGGGAGTGAAACAAATCCTCGAAACAATACCGAAGAAGTCTTCAATGCGACGCCGGGGTTGCGACGCGCCTCGAATTTGGTAGATGCGGCTGCTCTACAAACAAACCAACTCGTCCATGACGAGGTTGGAATCTTCAAGCCGCTCGCGTTCTCGCTCGTAGCGGCCTATGAGAGCTCGGTCCGAAGGAGCTTCTTCCGGAGGAAGGCTTGGGCCTCGGCACACCCCGATTGCGGACGCACATGAACGAGCTCCGGACCAGGATTTGCGTGTATCGCGTAACGGCAACCGGGACGCTCGTAATGTCCTCATCAATCGCCATGTAGAGAGAATGGAGGAACGTCGGAGACATGAAAAAGATTAGAGACGTCGCACCGGTCATGTGGATGATCGTCCACGGGACCCTGCCCGCCTCGCCCTCACGTGACTAGTTCACCTCGGCATGGACCGGCCGCTCGGCGCCGCCCCGGTGGAAATCCTCCGCGCAATGACCAGCAAGGGCATGGTAGTCGACATGCTCATCGGGATGACCGGCCAAGACGAGATAATCGCCGTGATAACAGGGGTCGAAGAGAACGCGACGACAGGGACGGAGACGGAGAGCCTCGACATGACGCTAATGATCGCTAGGCGGCGCCTCCGCCTCCGCCTCCGCCCCCTCCTTCGCAGACCGCACAACCGGCTAACAATGATCGTCGGGATGGACCAGGAGATAGGTATCAATATGATCGTTATTATGACTACTCGATGATGATAGAGATCGAAATTACCGGCATTACCCTCGCCGACGATCCCCTTCACCGGTCCGGACCGGTCCGGAGGACGATGAATACTCGTGATTCCCGCTTTACGCGGGGTTTACGCATTTGCAAATACCCCGGGGATTTAAGTCCGGGGCCATTGATAAGTATGATGGTAAAGCACCTCCTGCCGAGTGGCTACGCATGTACACCACCGCCATCCGCTCAGCGAGGAGGAGATACGTTTGTGCTAGCTAATTACCTCCCCATGTGCATGGAGCAGGCTGGACGCTTATGGTTGCAGTCCCTACCCGAGAAATCTATTTCTTCTTGGGGCGATCTCACCAAAAAGTTCGTAGAGAATTTCCAAGCGACTTGTGAGAAGCCAGGGAATTACTTCGACCTCAACAGTCGAGCGTAAGCCCGACGAGACCCTCACCGACTTCATCGGGCGTTCGCAATAAGAAGGCCTTAATCCCCAATGTTCCCGACCAGCAGGTGATTGCTGCGTTTCAAGATGGCGTCCGGAGTGAAGCTTTGGTTCACAAGATTGGAAGGCGAAATCGGAACCTTACCATGACGGCGTCACGAGTGCTTCAAGATAGCAGACGACTATGCTCGTCGGTGAATCGAACGTGGTCGGTTTGCACGGGAACAAAGGGAAGGATCCGAAGCATGATCAAGGCAACCGGTCTGGATCCAAGAACAACAACAAGCGCAAGGCTGATCATCTTGTTGCAGGCTGTCGACCGGTCTCATGGAGGAGACCGGCCGCCACCTCCCAAGAGAGGTCCGAGAGAACGATTGTCATTCGAAACACTTCTAGAAGGCCCTTGCATGATTCATAATGGGAATCATAAAGCCAAGGAGTGCTTCCTGTTAAGGCCGTTCGCCCGGTTCGCCTTAAAGGTCGCACCCCGATCCGCTTCATCGGAATCGGAGACATGACAAAGACAAGCACAAAGAACACGATGACCATGGGGATGATGAAGGTTTCCAGGAACCGGCTCGAGAGGTGAACATGATTTTTGGAGGCCCGGACGCTTACGAATCAAAGAGAAAGCAAAAGTTGGCGTTTCGAGAGGTTAATGCCGTCGCTCCTACTACACCCGAATATTTACGATGGTCCGAAGTGCCCATTACTTTCAGCAGAGCCGATCATCCTGAGGCATTGCCAAAAGCTGGTAGATATCCGCTCATCTTGGCCCCCATTGTTCACAAGGTGCGGTTGAAGAGGACCTTCATTGATGGCGGGAGTTGCCTAGATATCTTGTTCGCCAAAACTCTGCCGCAGCTTGGCCTTTCGTAGCTGATTTGGAGCGCAGCGTCTCACCGTTTCATGATATAATACCCGGGCGGAATAGCTATCCTTTGGGGCAGATTTCTCTGCCGGTGATCTTCGGGACGAAGGAGAACTACAGGAGAGGAGAATATTATCTTCCGGTGGCTGATATTGATTCAGCGTATCATGCGATACTTGGAAGACCGGCTTTGGCAAAGTTTATGGCCATTCCAAATTACCAGTACTTGATGCTCGAAGATGCCGGGCGAAATGGAGTTTTGTCGTTTCGAGGCGACATCAAGACCGCTTACGCTTGTGAAGTACATAGCACCGAGTTGGCCTCTCGGACCAATTCGGAGGACGAACGTCGAGAAATCGGAGAAGCAGTCGAGGCTCTAGAAGTCCGGGCAAGGCCGGAGGATGAAGTCCCAGCCAAGAAGGTTGCAAAGGAGAAATTGAAGGCCGATGCGAGTGGTTTCCAAAACTATTCGAGCTTGATGAGTCGGACCCCTCCAAGGTCACCCATATAGGGGCTGACTTGGGGGATAAATAGGAAAGCGCGCTCATTCTTTTCCTCCAGGAAAATAGGGATATCTTTGCATGGCAGCCTTCCGACATGCCGGGTGTTCCTAGGGAGAAGATTGAGCACGCACCGTTGGTGCGTCCCGATGCGAAGCCGCTAAACGAAGCTCCGAAGATTTGCTCAAGACCGCAAGGAAGCTATTAAGAAGGAAATAACTAGATTATTAGTAGCTAAGTTTATTAGGGAGGTGTATCATCCGGATTGGCTTGCCAATCCGGTTCTTGTACCAAAAAAGAATACTAAAGAATTAAGAATGTGTGTCGATTATACCGATCTCAACAAAGCTTGTCCCAAAGATCCTTTCGCGCTGCCTCGAATTGACCAAGTTGTTGATTCGATCGCTGGCTGCGAGCGTCTTTGTTTTCTTGATGCTTACTCAGGATATCATCAAATACCGCTAAGAGTTGAAGATCAAATAAAGACCGCATTTATTACTCCCTTTGGAGCATACTCGTTATACGACTATGCCTTTTGGATTAAAGAATGCTGGAGCTACATATCAGCTGTGGTATACAACGTTGCTTGGATTCGCAATTAGGAAGGAACGCAGAAGCTTATGTTGATGATATAGTGGTCAAATCTCGTAAAACCGAAGATCTTCTCTCTGACCCGGCAGAGACCTTCGATAATCGTGGAATTTTTCCATGAAGCTAAACCCTGGAAAGTGTGTGTTTGGAGTTCGTTCTGGGAAGCTACTCGGGTTATTTGGTGTCATGGAGAGGCATTGAAGCTAATCCGAAAAAAATTCAGACAATTGTTAACATGCAACCCCGAGTTGCTTGAAGGAAGTCCAGAAGTTGACAGCAGTATGGCAGCTCTTAGCCGTTTCATCTCAAGACTGGGAATACGTGGACTTCCGTTCTTCAAGTTACTCAAAAAGCAAGATAAGTTTGAGTGGACTGATGAAGCACAAGCTGCGCTTGATCAACTTAAAGAGTACCTTAGCAACCCTCCGGTATTGGTGCCGCCGTAACCTGATGAGGTTATTCAGCTTATATATCTCCGCAACGACCCATGTGGTGAGCACGGTTCCGGCGGTTGATCGGAAGGAGGAAGGACACCTGCAATTAGTGCAACATCCGGTCTATTTTGTAAGTGAAGTTCTTACCGAATCAAAGATACGATATCTCCAATTGCAGAAGTTAATATATGCTGTAGTGATAACTTCTCGGAAGCTGAAGCATTATTTCCAAGCACACCCTATTGAGGTTAAGACTGGGTTTGCCATTGGAGATATTGTCCGAAACCGAGAAGCGATTGGCCAAGTTGCTAAGTGGGCTATAGAACTTGGCCAGTATGAGATTACGTTTTCTTCACGAACGGCTATTAAGGGACAAGCATTAGCTGATTTCATAACAGAATGGCTGGAGACACAAGTGCCGCGAGAGATTCAAGCATTGGAATATTGGGAGATGTTCTTTGATGGGTCCCTGCAGCTTTCAGGCGCGGGGCTGGGGTGGTACTTCTCACCCCGCAAAAGGAACCACTCAGATATGTGTTACAAATGCATTTTCGAGCCTCCAACAATACAGCGGAGTATGAAGCTTTGCTTCATGGGCTTAGAGTAGCTGTTTCGCTAGGAGTCCGACGGTTGGACATTTATGGTGATTCCATGTTGGTGATAAGTCAAGTTAACAAGGTGTGGGATGCTCATGATGATCATATGATTGCTTACCGTCAAGAGGTTCGGAAACTTGAAGACAAATTTGATGGTTTGCGATTTTCTCATATATCGCGCGGAAATAATTCTCGCTGCGGATGAGTTGGCTAGACCGGGATCTTCACGACAAGCAGTTCCTCCCGGCGTCTTTCTTCAAGTATTGGATAAACCATCTATAAAGATGGAGCGTAAAGCTACTATTACAGAGATCGTGGACGAATCAGTCTTAAAGAGTCGGGAGGAGAAAGCGGTATTGAAGGACCAGTCCGAGGAGGCGGTCTTACCGAAAAAGATAGCAAGCGAGTCCAATGCTGACGATATTCAGCCATTGGATGTTATGATTATTGATTCTGATTGGCGTACTCCGTATCTTGACTATCTCGCAATCTGGTAAAACTCCGTAAGATAAAGTGGAGAAGCAAAGATTGGAAGTTCGAGCCCGTAGTTATTTAATTCTCGAAGGAGAATTATATAAGCGCGGAGTTAATATTTTGATGAAATGTGTATCGGTTTCTGATGGCATTCAATTGCTTGAAGACGTACACAAGGGAATTTGCGGAAATCATGCTTCTTCAAAGACATTGGTTGGAAAGGTATTCGGACAAGGATTTTATTGGCCTACAACGACGGATGATGCGCATAGAGTGGTTAAGAATTGCCAAGGATGTCAGTTTTTTGCAAGACAGACCTCATACTCCGGCTCAAGAGTTGCAATTGATCCCAATGACTTGGCCTTTTTCTACTTGGGGGCTGGATATAGTTGGACCTTTTAAACGGGCGCCGGGAGGATTTACGCATATTTTTGTGGCAGTAGACAAGTTTTCCAAGTGGATTGAGGCTCGAAGCAAGCTACTAGTACAACCACAGCTCGCGCAATCAAGTTTTTGCAGTAACATCTTTGTACGTTTTGGGGTCCCATACAATATTATTACTGATAATGGGCCTCAATTCACTTCGCGATCTCTTCAAAGACTATGCCGAGAGTTTAGGGATCAAGGTGCAATATGCGTCGCTGGCACACCCGCAAAGCAATGGACAAGTGGAGCGAGCTAATGGAATGATTTTGACCGGTCTTAAACCAAGAATTTTTGACCGATTGAAGCCGTATGCAGGAAAGTGGGTTAAGGAACTGCCTTGGGTACTTTGGGGGCTGCGCACTAATGTTAGTAGAGCTACAGGACAGTCTCCATTTTCTTTGGTGTATGGATCCGAAGCCATGCTACCTACGTAAGTAAATATGGTGTCAGCTCGAGTACGATATTATGATGAAGAAACGTATGATGATCAACGTCAGGTTGAATTGGTTGCTGCGGAAGAATTGAGGGATCAAGCTCCGATTCAAGCCGCTAAATATCATCGTGGATTACGTCGTTATCATGATCGTAATGTTCGCACTCGGGAGTTCCAAGTAGGAGACTTGGTTCTTCGGAAGATTCAGTCTAACAAGAACAGGCATAAGTTGTCACCAGTCTGGGAAGGACCTTTTTGGTTAAATCGGTCTCCGCACCGGGGCTTATAGGCTTATGACCTTGGAGGAGGAAGAGATTCCAAATTCCTAGAACATTGATCAGCTTCGTCGTTTTTATATTTAAGAGTATTTATTGTAAAGTTTTTCATATTATAATAAAGTAATTTTATCTAATGATGATGTTTGTTTTTTGTGTCTCCATACTTTAATTTTGAATTAAATTATTGAGCCAGGGGGCTGTTATGATAAGAGCAATCCGTGATAGTTTGCTATTCTCGCTATGTTAAGAGCAGTCTATGATACTTTGCTATTCTCGCTATGTTAAGAGCAGTCTATGATATTATGAATATTGATTGGTAGACTGTTGTGTTAAGGACAATCCGTGAAATCTTGAAATCCTACAAACTAGCTTTTTGCTTATGTTACATGATCTTGTTAAAGTAAGCTATAATTATGAATTGTGATATGTGCTGATTAAGAGCCAGAATTGGATCATAATTATTCAGCTTGAAATAACCATCATGTCTTAAGTAAATAAGTTAGCAAGTATGATGGTGAAACCAGTATTCATATAGAAAAGAAAAGTAACCGATATTTAAAATATGATGACCAAGATGTCCGATTCCAAAATAGCCCTATTACAAAGTTTACTAAGCAGACCGCTGGAAGTACCGGTATCACCGGTCTTAGGATTTTCCTCAAGCCTATCATCCAGCGTTTCCTCGGAATCGGAGGAGGATACCGGCAAATCCCTATCAAGATCTTCGAAGGCATTTTCTATTGTCTCGTCCGGCGGCGGTTGCTGCATCCCGAGCATCTTGGTCCAGGGCAAAAGCCGTTGGCGCTACGTTGAGAGGGACGCCTCGTTGGATCAAGAGGAACATCTTCCACCAACTCTGAAACGGTGCCAATGAGTGAGTTCTTCAGCTCATTGAACCGGTCTTTAGTAGTATTAGGGTGGGCGCCATCCTCGATAAAATTGAAATCACATTCTTCGACCGGAGTCCAAGACCGGATTATAGCGGCAATATGTCCTCCTCCTCGAAGCAGCAATCATCCTTGAATGTTCTCGGATTCTTCTTGGGATTGCCCGGATGGCGGACTCAAGGTCTATCTCGTTGGGATCAATAGTTTGACCGCCATTGAGATACTCCAGAGTACGCACTGTGCCTGCAGTAAGTTCTGAAAAAACAAGTACAAATTTAAGACCGGGATATTGCTCGAAGACCGGTATTTTCAAAAGATGACATAAGAGTAAACAAGAAAGGTGGGACTTACGCCCGTGCCCGATCTCAGCAGCTCTGAATCTGCCCTTGATGTTTGTGTTGGATTCTTTCAGCTTTTGGCAGTCTTCGTGGCGCTCTCTTTGTCTCGCTTGTGCTGATTTCGCTGCTTCTAAGGCTTCAGCTAGTTCAGCTTTCAAGCGAGCGTTCTCGCCTCTAGCATCTTGTTGGAGCGAAGTGCTTGAGCTAATATGTTATCTTTAGCAGTAAGCTCGCCTTCGAGTTCTCCAATCCGCGCCGCCCGTTGTTCTTCGACACGAGAGCCCTCTTCCAGTGCTTGCTCTTGAGCGGCTGCTTTTTCGTGAGGACCTCTTCAGCTTTTTTATGAGCAGCAACAAGACTCTCGAGTGCTGCGATCAAGAATGGGATTAATCAGGAAGGAAGATAACGGGAAAAATGTGGAATATATAAGACAAATTGAGAGTATTACTCCGATTAATTTGATGGAGCTCGATAATTTCTTGCCGGCGCTCCTCCATCATTCGATGGGTGTTCTCGCAGACCGGCTTCTCTCCTCTCGGAGATCGTTTTCCTTGGCCTTCGGACCGGCGGTCCGAGTTTCCAGCTCACCCAATCGTTCTTGATTGGTGTTGAGCTCCTCCCGTAAGTGGGCGATAATGGCGGTCTTGGCCTCGTAACTTTTGAGGAGAACCTAAAGGAAAGATTGAGAGAGTCAATAATTAGAATGTGATTGCCTGGAGAGATTTTTGAAGTAGAGGATATACCTGGCTAGATTCTGAAAAATTCTTTAAAGCTTCTTCTTCTTGGAGAGCGTCCCATTGAGCTGTAGCGAGTGAAAGTTTTGGCCCCGCTCGAACTGTCTACCTCCACGTCTCCAACTACCATTCTAGCCGACTTTGGTTCTTCAGGATCTTTGCGAGTTGTCCTTGGCCGGCGAGGAATTTCTTCCATCTAGACCGGTCCCAATGATAGCTCCGGAGGAATCTGGAATAAGGTAGCTTGAGGAGGATTACCGGAAGATGAGTCTTCGGCGATGGTAACCTGCTCTTCGCCTTCTACGCTCGGGGCGGCAGGGTGTTCCTCCGTGGATGCCGCACCTCGAGGTTCTCGTGATTGGAGTAGTGGGAGTGGAAGCAGTGAGCGCTACCGATCCGAGAGGAAGCGGCAGGAGCGGTACTAGGTTGAGAAGCGCCAGGGGTAGGACCAGCTCGTGGTGCATCCGGAGTAGAGGCAGAAACACCGCCGGCGGGGCTGTTGAAGAAGCTTTATTTCTTAAAAAGCTAGCTATGCTAGCTTGGAAGTTAGAAGGGATCCTGTAAGAAGAAAGCACATTTAATAAGACCGGGGTAAGGAGCTTCGGCAGTTTTGGAGCTCTAGCAGATGAAATAATTTAGAAAAGAGTTAGACTTACGAGGAAGCCTTCTTGAAGCCGGTGGAGGTCTTGATCTTCTTGGGCGGGCCTTGAGTATCTCCACCACTTCGTCTGCAGCCCTTTTCTCCGCTCGGATTGACTTGCGGAGTTGGAGCCGCTTCGCGGCATCACTAGGACCGGTCTCGGTGGCCATACCGGGATCTTTTGGGTACCTTGGATAAGGGATCGACCGAGGAGGAGGTACCTTGAGTCTTTCCCAAGGAAGCTTCAAGAATGGCCCGAGCTGCTCGGCGATCCCTTTCGACAGCCTTCTTCCTCGCGTCGTTGCTCTTCAAGCTTTTGTGCCTCCGAGCGAGTATCGCCGAGGAGCGGCGGAAGAAGTAGCAGGTCTGCCAATGGTCAAGGAAGTAGTACGTTTTCTTGTACTAGAAGCTTGAACCACGGCCCCGGATTTGGTGATTTTTGGAGCAATGCTCGGGAGGTAAGGGAAAGGACCGGTCCGAGGGCCTTTGAGTCGATCCGGCTTGAACAGCGAGAGGAGCGGTATTGTTGGCGTAATCCTCTCCCCAAGTGTCATTAGGATGAAGAGGAGGGTGACTCCTGTAGTTGTCCATTTTCTGCAATTATAAAGATTCGAGTCTTTGTAAGTAAATGATGGTAACAAACAACAGAGATTTGAAGAAATAGGAAGAGGTACTTACGGGGTCGCGAGGATTGCATGAGCTGAAAGCCGGACCCACTCTTGTACATCCAAATAGATCTGGATTCGGCTGCAGCATTTGCTTGATGCGAGCTTCTAACCGCTCTTTGTCGTGAAGAAGGGTTCCATCTAAAGGCATAGCGGTGTCTTCGTCGAAAAGCCAAGCTGGGTGCTCTTGCCTTTTAAGAGGTTGGACTCCCCGCACTATGAAGCTCCGGAGAACTGTCTCGGCAGTGACACCTCCGACGGTCTTCAAGTATCTAATGCAAGCCAGGAGTGCGAGAACTTCGTTATCTTCTTTAAGCTTTTCCCTGGTTTCTGCAGTAGGGAAATTTTTGGCTACTTCAGCGACCGAAGGCGGGAAGAGCCGGTCGGGGATTGTCGCAGAAGAACCATCCTTTTCTCCAATGGGCTATGCTCTTGCTCGTGGGACAGGGAAAAATATTCGTCTCGCGCTCCAAAGCATTGGATTCCTACACCGCCAACCGCAGCTTGGCGGTCCGATGACGGAAGTGGGCGGATTTGGAACAAATACTCGGAATAGCTTGAAGTGGGGGAGAACTCCAAGGAAAGCTTCGCACAAGTGGATGAAAAAGGCAATTTAAAGGATGGAGTTAGGTTTGAGGTTCACTAACTCTCATCCGTAAAAGAAAAGAAGTGCTCCGAAAAAGGAACAGCAAGGGAGATCGAGACCGCGGAGGAAAAAAGCCTTGAAAACTAATTGTTGAGACTCGTCTATTCCCCATGGAATTTGGCTAGGGGAAGGGACGTTCCAATTTAGGATGGGTTGAGGAGGAAGATACCCATTATTAACTCGCCTCATTGAGGGATGTTTCGGTGACCTTGCTGCTACCAAGGTCTTGGATGCCGAAAGGAAGCCGATCACGAGGGACAGAGGAAGAAGATGAGGGGACGGTGGTAGATTTCTTCTTGCCCATCTTAAGAGATGGAAAAGGAAAGCTTGAGATTGGTTAATGTGGAAGGAGAGAGCAACGGCGTAAAGGTGAATAGCGGGCGCGTATGAGCTTTTGGGAGCAGGGGTTGACCTAGGTCGACTTTTCGTTTCTTTTTATAGACACTGGGATGGGCCCGGGGCTGGAAAGTTATTGGGCCATTTTGAAAGGCCCGATGAATTTTTATTGTTAATAACCTATGTCGTAACTATGCAATTATGACCGAATGGCCATAAGGAAGTTAATGATCTGTTATCTACGTTAATTATGACTTAACGGCCATAAGAATAAGCCGTCGTGCTTTTATGAAAGTAAAAAGCGGTCTGAAATACGGAAATTTTCAGATTGAAATTAAAGTAATACTGAATTTTATAAATTCCGTAGTATGAGAGAGATAGATTTTCATAACTCGGTGATTAAGAATGCCTTAGGCTATGGGTGTTAATCATCCGGCTGATTATAGGCTTTAGAGACTCGAGTCGTTGTGAGAATATGGGGAATAAACTGGTCCGATCAACCAGAATTTTGGTTCTTAGTGAAATTTCACTAAGTGGATTATGAATTCAGGCTGATTTAGGCGGTCTGTTATGTGAAAATGGTGAAAATATACAGGAGATATGAAATTCGAACGGTATGACCGGTCCGAAAAGGGTGTTCTTGACGAAAATTTGTTCGAGAGGAATGTGATTTGATGGGAAATGATAAAGCATAGTCTCTCAGAAAAAACTCTTGCATTATTTGCGATTCCCAAATGATACAAGAGTCGAGGGCTATACCTAATTAGGTGCACTCGACCGGTGCACCGTATTCAAAGAAGCGGTCTATAGAGATTTTGGAAGCGGAAAAAGTTGGAAACTAAAAGGAGCGGTCTGCAGGAATTGCATATTAAAGGAAATAATGAAGAATCAACTAGTAGACTCTTCCATTATTTGAGAGTCTGGGGGCTATACCGCCTAGTCGGCGCACCGTGAGAGGAATAAGCTATGCTTACCTAATTAGGTGATATGAAAGGCGAAAAACAATAATTTTTCAGGCTTCTTTTAAAGCATTTGTGAAAAAAGAAGAACGAGTGCAGCAGATTGGAGTTCTTTTTAATTTTACCATGAATAAAGACCAACATGTAGAAGACTCGGTTAGCTTTATTCAAGGTTAAATCAAAAATTACTCGGGGTCTGCTGTCGTATACTTGCCTTATGGGTATACAGATGATGAAGGAATGGATACGCAGAGACATGGTGACAAATTAAAGAAGATAAAGATGATGGCGATAGGCAACAGACTGGTCCTTGACCGGTCCGGGATAACCGAAGATCCCGAATACCGGTCTGGAAGCAAGGCGGACATTAAGACCGGTATATAATGACTGGAGGAGCAAGTTATTGAACGATTCGTAGTCCGATTAGGACTCGAATCAATAAAGAAAGTTAGAAATAGAACTCCATATATGTAATTCATGTAATCGGGTAGGACTCGCATGTAATCCCAGCTCCCCGGACATATAAGGCGGAGCAGGGACCCCCGAAACGGTCCGAGATCTTGCAATTAGCAAATCGCTAAAGGCAATACATAACATACGGGACGTAGGGTATTACTCTCGATCCGAGGGGCTCGAACCTGTCTAAACACCCGTTTTCCTGTGTGTTCGTGTGTTGCACCGTCTAATTCCACGCTCGTGAGGGACCGGGTAGTACTAGTGCCGAGTTTAAGACTCGACAGGTACCACCACAACTAACAATGTGCACCTACACCATCATCGATAATCCTCCCGTCGGGATCATCTAAGTTCCATGTGGCTAAATAGCATTACCGGTTCATGATCATTATGTTCGACTAGACAATTAGTCAAGATTAGCATTTAGTTCAAGTTGAAGCCCATTAAGCAACTAAGCGATGACGTACCCATACTATAACACAACACCAAACCAGGACGACAATGAAAATAGTATGGAACAGGATATGACAATAGGATTCAAATTAAATTGCAATGCATGAAAGTAAATTCAGATAGTAAGAAGTAGGCCCAATGTGCATCAAGGACACTTGTCTGTTTCCCTTAGTCGTTGCTCATGTCTTTAGCTCTTGCTCTTGAGGTCTTCGAAATATATGTTCTTCTATTTGACGTCACACCGATACAAACATGCATGAAACAAGCATACAAGCAAACTAAGAAACATTACATCAAACAATATCTAATGACTATGAAAACAGTACTCGCCGCTACGGTCGCGTGAGCGCAAGAATCGACTTAATTGGAGCTACGAGAAAAACGTTACGAGCATTTAAAGATTCATGATCTAAAACGTAAAAACAACAAATTAAGGGCTATTTTGCAAATATGGAAAAGTTCAAGGACAAAAGTGTAAAAAGACTAAGGGCTAAAATATAAATTTATAAAACTCCAGGGTTGATTTTGTAAAAGAACAAGATCTAGTGTAGTTTGAGTAAACAAGGTTAAAACGTAATTTTCTAAAAGACCAGGGGTGTTTATGTAAAAAGACCATAGCCAAAACATTGAAATAAATATGGCTTAAGGACCTAAAAATAATTTAACAATTAAAAAAAAGACTTAATGAAAAAGATTAGGTTGAAAGCAGAATTAAAACGAAGACTAGGGCTCCTTTTGAAAAACATAAGCACCTAAATGTAAAATAATAAAACTATAGGGGCCTATCCAGGGACCTATCTAAAATTTTCAAAAAGTATAGGGACTAATATGTAAAAGTACAGGACTAAAAAGTCTCGTTCGATATCTCTAGTAAGAGTAGGTCCCATTAGGGTTGGATCTCTAACTCAAATCCTACCGGAGACCTAAGATATACGTCCGATAACCGAGGTAAGGTTCTCGGATTTTCACTTCAATCTGGGAATTGTCACTTCAATCTGGGAATTGTAACTCACTTCACAAATAAAATAAGGATCCGACCTTCGGGAGGAATTCTAAAATATATAGAAATCAAGTATTATAAATATCGTATAATAAGTACAAGTATTCCTTGATATTTAGTATCCGACCATTGGGAGGAATTCCAATATAAGGAAAGCCTTCCCTGGGCTGGCCTATCTTGTATTATTCTTATCTTTCCTAAATAAATAGTACCATCCTTTTTCACAAATAAATAGTACCCTCCTTTTTTAATAAAGATGAGTTCTTTTATGAAAAACATTGGGTTGTTTATGTAAAATTACAGGACCGAGTCATGAATAAATAAAACTACACGGGTCTGTTTGCAAAAGTACTGAATTATCAAAAAATATTAAAAGAAATCGATAAATCCGTGGACCGGGTCCATGGTTTCGTAGACCGGTAAGGGACACCTGGTCCATGGTCCACGGTGGACCGGCAACGTAACGTTTCGAGGGATCTAATCCGGGCCATTCAACGCAGTTCGGACGGCTCGGGTGTTCCGGGTGGGATTTGGTCGTCGGCGGCGAAGACGAGCGGTGGCGCACGGCCGGCGTAGCTCGATCTCCCGCGGGGATGCTCGTTTTCTCACCGTGATTAGTCCCGGAGAGGGAGAAGGGAGCGACGAGCTCACTAGATGGGTCACGGACGCCGGGGATTAGCCGTAGGCGGCTTGCGGCGCCGAGGTGGAGGCGGGGAACTTCCGTAGCGGTGCGCGTCCTCGTCCGGTGGCCTTTTGTTGTCGTGTTGGCGCCGGCGGAGTTGAGCCGGGGCGTGGTCCTCGGCGACGAGTCAAAAGGAACGGGGCAACGTCCTTGCGTCGGACCTCGGGCTTGGTGTAGCGGCTCTAGGCGGCGGCGTTAAGTGGCCGAGGGCGAGCGGTGGCGACGGGTGGGAGAAAAGGTCGGCGCGCGTGCGGGGCTTGCTATTTGTAGGGCGCGTAGCTCGAGGGAGGCATGGCGCGCACGCCAAGGACGAAGCGGTGGCGTACGGGCATTGACTAGGGTTAGGACATGGGGCGGGCTGCGGGGGCTAGCGGGGTTCGGGCTTGCGCGGAGCGAGCTAGGGCCGCTTGCGGGTCGGTGTGTCGGGAAGCGCCGGCAGGCCGGAAGCGAGAGAAAAGAGGGAGAGAAAGGAATGGGCCGAGCGAATTCAGCCGGGGAGCTTGGAAAGGTTTCGATTTCTTTTTCTTTTCCTATTTTCTCTATTCTATTTTCTAACAAGGGCAAAATCGAATTCTACCCGATGTTTTAAATACATCTTACACACATAAACATCCTAATGCATTTTCTCCAACATGTATACAACCAAAAATATATAATTATATAGCCTATTTTATATTTAACTAAAAATTGTTAAACATAGTATGAAATAATAAGTTTTCAAAATTAAACTCATTGAAAATAAGATAGCTCCCTTTTCATTCCTTTTGAAATGTTTTGACACTAAAAACTCCTAGGTAAAATACTTGAATCAAAAATATTAATTATTGAAACAATTATTTTTATATATCACATGTATTTTGTAAAGTCAAATTTTGCTTATCAACTAAAGGTATTTATTTCATAAGCCATTTTCACAAATTAATAATATTTACTCCATAATGTATTTTCATAAATTATTCTCTTAAAATACATTACCTTCATAAATCAAAAGTATTTCTTGAATATTTGTTTCCATAAATCAAACTTTATTTATTTTCGAAAATAGCTCTTTGGTTCACATAAAATGATAGCACACTCCTTTTTCTTGCAAAGTGAAATACCTTATATAAGATAATGCTTACTAAAGTAATCTATTTTTCATAAATCAAATACAATTGTTCAACAAATTATTTTCATAACCAAAACAAATCATAGGTACATTTGTAAAAGTTCAACAAAGAAACTTTATAATCAAAATAACTTATATTAGTCGGAGTTTAAATATAACTCTTTCTCTTAAAGAAGAAAAAAAGAAATTATAATTATAATATTAACCTTTAGAAAATATTCAAATATACTTAAAAAAGTTTTAAAATTTAGTGAAATTTAAGCACAACCCAGAATTTGAAATTCCATGGTGTTACAATTGTTTAATTGCAATTAACAAACTAATTTAATTCATCAACTCCAATGAAGCATTTAAATTATCATCGTATGTGCATGAAAATAATTGCTTAAACCTTGCAAAAGCTAGGTGAATTAGCAATGTAATTGCCTCTGGTCACTATGCACATATTAAGGATGATAATTGAGTTAAGCTCCAAGATTAAAGGCAATCCAATAATTAATAAACTAATAAACTTGAATCTCCAAAAAGGAAAGTAACTAAATTAATTTGCCACTGATCAAGACAATCTAATTGCACCATTAAAAAGTACATGTCTCTAGGATTCCAACAAATTTTGGTTTGTAATTTTTCAAGCTCTAGATCAAAAGATATGATTTTTCTAAATTTAACTAAATTTTTGCCGTATTTACAAAATTGCCACCGAGACATTTAAAATAATTACCCGCGCTCGGGGCCAAACCTAGGGCGACAAGGTTTGGGATCCGCCGCGCCCGTGGCCATCCCGGATCCGGGGCGTGCGGCCCGGCGTGTGGCCTCGACGGCGCACGGCCGGAGGTGGGCGGCGCCCTCGCCGGGAGATGGACGGCTAGGGCCGGGGTGTCTTCGGCGCAATGCGCATGCCACGGCGGACCGGGTGGGGTGGTCGAGCGGTCGGGAGGCTCACCGTGGTGTTGCCGGTGTCGAGGATGGCGGACGACGGGGTCCGGCGGCGTGGCTCGTCCGGGAGGAGCGACGACAACGACAGCGGCTAGGCCGGGAGCTTCACCGGAGCACGGCGGTCCTCGTTACGGCTTCCATCCCCGATGAGGTGGCGCGCGGCGTAGAGGTGGAGGCGGCGATCGACGATGGTCGGGTAAAGTGGATCCGACGCCACCTCATCGGACCAACATTCCGCACTTCGTTGCGCGCATCAAGGAAGAAGAATGGAGAAGAAACGTTCACCGACGACGGGGAATTTGGCTAGGTTACCGGCGGCGGTTTGAGCAAATCCCCAAAATGCACGCAGCTCAGTCCATGGAGTGACTTGTTGTCGGTTCATGAAGCGAGAGGGGTGTGGGGCGGCTCCTCGGGTGGACGGGTTTGGGCTGGGATGGCCGAAGGCGGTGGCGTGGCGTGCGGAGCTACGACGGCGGCAATGGCGGCTCCGGCGACGTCCGGTGGAGGGAAAAAATGGAGGAGGGGACATGTGGGAGGGGTTCCGACCGGGTTTGAACCCAGGGGCGACCTCCCAAATGTAACATCCTGGCCTAGGGCTTAATAGGATTGATAGAGTACTCATGTCAATAAGTTGCAACTTCTTTTCCGAAGCTTATCTCTAAAGAGCTCTAAGGTTAAACGTGCTTGGCCTGGAGCAATTTAGGGATGGGTGACCGACCAGGAAGTGGTTCTCGGGTATGCATGAGTGAGGACAAAGTGCGTAGAAAAGACTAGTATTGATCCGTGGGGAAATCTTGAGGGCCTATTAAGCTGCCGATGGTAAGCGGGCCCGACCCGGAGTGGCGGGACGTTACGGATGGTATCGGAGCCGACTCTCACGGTTTCATGGGCGCATGTGTTGCACGTGTGCGAGCATGGTGTGCATGGCTGGTGTGGGCCCGGAGTGGTCACACAGCATGGCACATGCGCTGGCAGTGGACACATGGACGTGGCCAAAAGAGGAAGTTCCTGGCTCGGGGTTGACCGGTCTTCTAAGGGGCTGAGTCCGTAACATCCTGGCCCGGGGCTTAATAGGATTGATAGAGTACTCATGTCAACAAGTTACAACTTCTTTTTCGGAAGCTTCTCTAAAGAACTCTAAGGTTAAGCGTGCTTGGCCTGGAGCAATTTAGGGATGGGTGACCGACCGGGAAGTGGTTCTCGGGTATTAATGAGTGAGGACAAAGTGCGTAGAAAAGACTAGTGTTCGCTCGTGAGGAAATCTTGAGCGCCGGGGTAAGCGGGCCCGGCTCGGAGTGGCGAGACGTTACTCATGTGAACTAGGTTTCCGATCTTCCGAAAGGTTCGGATAACTCTTGATTTGGCGAAGATGTGACACACGTCGATCCGGCTCCTGAACAACACGTTCGAACCCCGCAATCACAGCACCACGTCCTCTATGGTTATTAACCGGCGTTGCACGGTTGACCTCGCCTGAAGGCTAATCCCTGCCTGCGAATCAAGAACACAAGCAAGAACAAGAAAGAACGCAACCAAATTTACAGATGCATGATTAATCTCACAAGTTGGGGTCTCACAAACCGATGAACGGCGAAACTGTCTAAGCAGAATAATCTAAGCAAAACCCAACCCTAACATGGGTGGCGGCTGCTGCTAATAAAGACTTGGAGACGTGCAAGAACCCCTGGACGCTCCCCTAATGGGCTCACACGAGATACACGGCCCAAAGGCCAAAAACGGTGACGCAGCACCTAAAAACAGATTCTGGACGTTCCAATGTTTCGATGATTCCCGGCGACTCCGGATGAAATTTGACGTGGGACCGGTTCCACTGGAAAGCTTATGAAATTATCTTTCCATCCATATGTGGAACGTCCAAATCCGACTTTGTATGCGATCTAGGCGTCCGTTTTAATTCAGACTGTTCCTGTACTCCGAAACAGACTCGAAGTCGACTTGGTTTGGGCCTCCACAATGCCTTGCGCCTCTTGCTGGACCTCCACGCCTCCAAGCCCTATTCCATTCATATTATGGTCCTCTCCTTGATTCCTAATCATAATAAAATCATTAGGTAGCAAACTATTCTTAAAATTATGAAAGGAAAAGGAACGAGCTCACCTCTAAATTTAATTGTCGGGCACGAGCTCTAGTGATTAGTCCTTGAACGTTCAGCGGAGGAGTGTCATTTGTATCCAAAGGAGTGATGTACTCATCAGTTACACCGGACCAGGTGGGGTCCTCATCGGGGGCGTTGGCCACGCGGCGCCGACGTACGGCGCACTCGTGGGGAGCCGTTGAGCGGCTGACAGACGAGCGCCACCGCATATTCCCTCGGCATCTTCCCATTTTATTTGATTTACAGATTGTGGCTTTTCCTCCAATAGAAAATGCTAAATAAAATAGCTTACGTGCTCCACATTAATTTCTGAAAACTTCTATGGTTAGAACAGCTCAAGAAACCGACATCCACGTAGAGTTTGGTCCAAATTCCTCTTAGATAAATTCTAGTAATTCAGGAAAAATGGGTAAAAGTTAAGCTTCTTTGAATTAATTGGGGCTACTAAACCTCAATGAAATTCAGTGTAACTTGGGCTAGACTTTTCTTTTGCCATGTGCTACAACATATATTTTGGGTGGACCACACTTGTGTCGTAGAATTTTTAGTTGTAGTTCGATTCAAATTGAATTTGAATTATTTGACGACCCAAATCAATATGCATGTCAATGAAAATTTTTGGGCTGGTACTTCAATACCGGAGCGACATTTTAAAAATGCTAACTTGGAAAAATTGTGACACGGGGTGTCGCAATGTTTCTGTTTATATTTTGAAATAATGAGAAAGATACCTTTTATTGTCGAAGTCATAGTTTCAACTCTTTATAGTGTTAAGAAAAATATAAAGTATAGAGATATGATTCCTTTTGTCTGTTCTTTTTTTCCTGTAAATGATTATTTTGTTTCGAGATGATGAGGTAAAGCTTGTTGCGGTGTTTCTCACCAAGTTGTCTTGCGGCTCACTTCGTCAGCGTTATTTTTTAAAACAATCTATTGGATGAACCCAATTACATGAATCACCTTCTCCTCTTTTCAGCAATAATGGTGTCTCGCTGCTTGTAACAGCCCATGTATGTGTATCAATTCGAAAAGATGAATAGACTCGAAATTTGGTTGAGATTTGATTGAGTATGGAAAAGAGAAAAATTTAGAAATGAATTTATTTAAATCTCGCGTCCTTGGGCCGTTTCTCGCCGCAGCCCGTGAGCCTCGCCACGTCGGTCGGCCGTCGTTTTCCGCCGCCCAAGCCACAGGACCCCACGCCCAACCACCCTCTCCGCCCTTTAGTGTCGTCAAAATGCCTCCCGTGAGCCCTAGCAGCCATTCGAATCCCTCCGCGCCGCCCGGCGTCGAAACCCTAGCCTCCGCCCGTCATCTCCCCTGCGGCCGCCGGAGCAGCCGGTCGCACAGGTGAGTCGCGTCGTCACCTCCTTGATCTCCTTTTGCCGCTGGTGCCGGTGGCCCTTACTTCCCGCTCCGATCCGTCGAGTTTTGCTCTCTCGCAGCCCGGAACGCCGACGAGCGTGGTCACCGCCTTGTCCGTCGCCCGTTCCCCGTCCGCCGTCGCCTCTCGTCGTCGCTCACCGTCGGCGGGGCCCTCGCGTCCTCGCCAACCCCGTCGCGACCTTCCTGGTGAGACGCCGCCCGTTTCCCCTGTTTCCCCCTCGTTTGGCCTCGAATCCCGGTGTCCCGTCGATCCCCGCCGCCGGACAGCCAAGTCCGCCGGTGAGCTTAGGGTTTCGGCCTGCTTTTGTTCTTTTTCCGGGTCGTTTAGCTTCTGTGGTTGCCGCCGTAGCTTGTGCGTGCGCTAGTTTGAGGAGAAGGCCGCGTCTTGGGTAGTTTCGCCGGAGCCTCCCCGTCCGCCACCGCGGTTCTCTTCGTCGGTGAGCCTTCGCCCACCGGTTTGGGCTGGCAAAAGGAGCCTTGTGTTCGCGCGCTCCCGAGTGTTGATCCGGTACCATCAATTTTGAGTTTTGCGCACACTCCGGCGAGGTCGTGTGTCGCTGCCTCGGTGCGAGCTGGTGCTCGGGGAGTGCTAGCAGGTGCGCGGCATCGAGGGAGCTCGCTGGTGGTCTTGTTTTCCCCGCCGGCGAGCTGTGGCGCAAGAGCAAGCTGTTTCCAGCGAGTGATGCGGCGGAGCTAGCGGCGCCGCCCGCCTCCGGCACCGGTGACGTCGGCCCGACGTCATCGTGGGTCCTGCCTGAGTGACCTGGTCCACGAGTTTGGTTTTTGGATTTTTCATGGACGCGATCCATGTGGACCGTAGAGAGAGAGAAAGAGAGAGAAGGATCTCGGGCCCAGTCCACAGCATAGTGTGGACCGACGGAATACTGTTAGAATATTCCGAGGGTGGTTTTTTTATGAATTTCTAGAATTTCCATAATCCTTTTTCCTTTGAAAATTGATATCTTTTTCCTAGAGCGTCGAGAAAAATATGCGGTCGAGTTGCGTTGGATTCGTAGCGACGAGATCTACACGTTAGTGTAATTGTTAGCTATGTTCTAGCATCATAATTTCCGTCGTCCATTTCGTCGTTTCCATAATTGCCTCGTTTTGCGTGCCTAACCCGTTCCGCGCGTTACGTCCGTCGGAGAGCTATGAGGAGTTTCCGCCGGAGTCGCAGTACGAGGAGTTCCCACCGAGAAGCCGTTCGAGTACCCCGACCCCGTCCGAGACCCGCGTTTTCAAGGCAAGCCGCAATCCTTGACCACTCTTGCTCCTATTTAGCAACTTGCATTAATTGACTCATGCATGTGAACTCGTTACTTGCAGTTGTAGTATTCCTATGCCATATCATACTTTCCTTGTCACCGATTGCCATAGGTTGTGCTATCGATACTACTCGCATGCTTAGTGATTTGCTTAGTTGCTTAATTGAACCCCACATGATGATTATACATGTTTTTGTGTTAAATAAAATATAGGTGATTCTTAGGTGTTGTGTTTCGTATGGCGAGTGTAGGTGATTAGGTGCTAGGAGACTTTTGGGGAGTCTCTATTTGTAGAGTGCCTGTTGCGGGAACAGCTTGTGTAGGGACCTTGGGTTATGGAGACTGTGGTTGAGGAGAGGGATTGGTGACTCGCCCTCGCAGCTTGAGGACCGGTTCTTGTGCTTGCTTGCTCTTTGGTCTACTAGCTTACCACGTGACCCACATGGGTGTGCTGGATCGAGACGCTTAGCGGAGGACCGGTGGACCCGCCGTGGTGCGAGTTAATGTTAGTGGGTTTTTGGAGCTTTGTCTCGACCCATGAGTAGAGTATACCCCACCTGGCCCGTGGTAGACCTTTAACACCTTCGGGGCCCTTTTCCGCGTTATGGTTGGGGATCCCAGCCCCGAGGGACGGGCGCCGCCGATCGATGCTTTGTTGATTGATCTTGTGAGTGTTGCTTGTGCTTTAGCCACGATGGTGGCTGTAGTTATAGTACGGGTACAGCTTGCTTACTCTCTGCAGAGATATATAATCTATACGTATAGCCTAGCCCTTGGGTAAGGGGGCCACACTATTGAGCGACCCACTTGATTAGCTTTTACTACTTCTCCTATCTCGATAGGTGTTTTACTATCGGCTTCGAGCTATGGTTCCAGTGGAGGTGTGCTTGGAGTTAAAATTTGACCCTTACATGATTGTGTTGTTTCCTGCAAGGCCACTTATAAAATTTGACTAATAATAAAATATGATTCACATAGACTTCATGAATAATTGCTTTAGAGCTAGCCCTTGCCTTTCCTTGAATTATCCCAATCATGTATACATTGTTGCTAGGTAGTTGCGGCTTATTGAGTACTTTATGTAGTCACGGCTTTCCCACTTTGTTTTTCGTACGCCGGTACGAGAGGATCCCGCCGAGCCTACCGATGGAGCCGGCGGAGAGGAGTGACGGTCTCGTCTACACTCGAGTGCTTGTGGGCTTTTGTCTTCACCGCCGATCTTCATGTGAGACGCTTCCGCTAGTTTCCTTCATGTTCTCTCGTTGGCCTGCGTGCCACGTACTTTGTATCCATGAGATTTGAGATTTGAAATATGTTATTGTACTATTGGAGATTCTACTACCTTGCCTTGCATTTATTCTTTTCTGTGGTTTTATGATGCTAACCGTGTTGGATGTACGTGCCACACTCCCGGGAGTGGCATTGAGTACGAAGGCACGGTTTTCACTACCCGGTGAAAATCGGCCTGTTACGGTTGGTATCGAGCCATATTTGTCCGTAGGAACGAGAACCTTTGAAAATAAACATAACCTTAAGGACACGATCTAGAAATTCTAATCAGCTAAACTCCAACTCATCACACATTGAAATCTCTCTCATCGATCGAAGTTATCCACGCAAGATAGGTCGAACGGATAATGTCTCGCTACGTTTTGTTTGAACAAGTTGTTCTTGTATGGATGTCATCATAATTCTTTCATGAAGATTGTTTTCAAGATTTAAAGATAATTTTTGGATAACCGTACTCGACCTTTGTATTTCTGTCCCGTCGGCAGATGCCAAGAGGAGGGGTCTCCACGTGCGGTTTGAGCGAGCTGCGATGGACGGTGACGGCCAGCCCCCGGAGGTCCCGATCGTGGTCGCGGCCGTGGCAGAGGTCGTGTTGTGCCCGTAGCAGCCGAGGGCGCTGCGCGAGGTCGCCGTGCGAGAGGCCGTGGTCGCGGAGGAGGAGCAGTGGGAGCCTTGCATTCTACTACCTTGCCTTGCATTTATTCTTTTATGTGGTTTTATGATGCTAACTCGTGTTGGATGTACGTGCCACACTCCCGGAAATGGCATTGATGTATGAAGGCACGGTTTTCACTACCCGGTGAAAATCGGGCTGTTACACTCGCTTTTGGTTTTACTCGATATGACAAAATCACAAGATTTAAGCACATTCATTTTTGTCTTCACTTTCTCACCTTCTGTTGACGCCGGTTTTTGACCAAGGGACCCATTGTCGGCGACTATGGGTCAAAAGAGGGCCGGTGGGCCGAAGGCCGACGGCCGCGTGGATGAGTAGGGAGGCACGTCCCTCCCGGGAGTCGTGCACGGACGCCAACCGAAGAGCATAATATTGATGGGCCCGGCCCACGTTGTAAAATTATAAATAATAGTTTAATTTTGGAAAGCGATCCTAATCGGTTAGGAAATCGGCCTCGAAGAGGGTCCGAGTAGGATTCTTTGAGCCGGGGATAAATATGTACCCGGATGTAACCCGTAAACTCGATTCACATCCAATACAACTTTCGGCGCATCGCCAAACCCTAATTTTCTGTCAAGTCTTTACTCGTTTTCGCGGGGATCTTCGGGGTTCCGGTCGACAACACGTTGGCTTGATAAGGTAATTATGTTCGTAATTAGATGGCTTAATTGCTAGTTATCCGGCGACCGGATCTGTTCTTGATCGTCGTAGCGAGTATAGGCCGGGATGAGTCAAGTCGACCTGGTCCGGGCTCGTGGTGGAGGTAGTTTGACTTGTCCCGCCTCCCCGTCCCAGCCTTTGCTCGCAATGCCGATTGGCTCGGATCCGGTCGTCCGAGTCACGTAGCCGCTATGAGAATTCTTTTACATCTTGGCCGATTCGACCGTGCAGATTCGGTTGACGTGTCCCGTGTTTGCCTTTGCGATAGTTGACTTGTCCTAGGCGCATGCAGCCGATTGGCTAGGGTGTAGATCTACTTTCATAGTTAAGGCGTTTATGATTGTGCTTGTCCCGAATCGGCCGGCGTGCGCGGCCGTTAGACCTGGTCCGATCGCGTGCCATCGCTTGACTTGTCCTATTGGAGCGATCGGTCGATTCGGGATCCGTGTGGTTGTATTTGTCTTATCGTTCTTTCGGAGTGTTTAGCCGATTGTTTATCACGTTCATTAGCTATTTTATGTTCAATTAGTGCCAAATCTGTTAAAGCTGCCTTTGAACCTGAGTTATTAGTATGATTTCATTGATCATCATTATCCATCTAGATAGATCTAATAACTCATCGTTATAATCGATAGCGGAATCGGCCGGATACCCGATCGGCCGATTTATCGCTTCCGATTGATGATTGAACCATCCTTTCGCTATCAAATTAATTACATCCCATTAATAGTTACTTTGTTTATATTTTATTCGATAATGCATCCCTGCAAGGTCTTAATGATTTGATTGCTCACCGACGAAATCGGCTGCTAGCCACCGATCGCATGTTATAGCGTCGGCCGATTTCGTATCGTTTGTATCACAGTTCGCTTGCCTGGCATTTAATACATAAATGGATGGGCCGTGCTGCTCCTCGTCGATGGCCGATTTTGCCTATCTTACGCCGAATCGGCCACGGCCGCACATCGGCCTATCCGGGCCGATGACCCGGAATTTTACACTTTTTATTGTCTTTGTTGGTTTGCAGGAAATCCATCCGGCACGCACCAGCGCACACGAGAATTGGCGAGCTGAGCCGGTCCGTTGGGAGCACAGGGCCCTGCGTCGCCGGGGTTTCGGTGGATTCTCCGGACAACGGTGTGTTGGCGACTTTTGATGTCAACACACTTTTTGGCACGTCCGGTGGGACGAAGCAACCAAGATCAAGATGTCGTACATGCAGGCTGTCGGGGAGGACGGAACACCAATGGTCGATGCTGAAAATCGGCCGATTTTTGTTCCGGTTCCTCTCGGGACGGATGGAAAAGGGCATGGAGAAGTTTCGATGACAACGGGGTTTCGGCCTGGGGAAAGATGACGACAGAACAAAAGCTGCAGTACCAGGAATACCCGGCCGAAGCAATGAAAAAGTACTTTCAAGCCCCGACAGCTGACACGTGGCGGAGTGGCCACAAAAGGAGACATCCCTCGGATTCTCGCATCCGGAAGAACTAGACCAAATCAAAGCCCAGAGACTCGCCGGATGCCAACCAACTCGGTGATATGGTCAACTCGTCCGTTCATCGGGCCCTAATCAATCAATCGTGCATGTTGACCAACACCATCGGGAATTTGATCAAGGACACAGTTGATGGCAGACCGTTCACCGAAGGATATTCCGGACCTGCATACACTCAGCCTTTTGGCACTCCTGTACGGCCGATTCAGGGAATCGGCCTCCGTAATACCACACCGCCAGCAGGGTTTCAGACCCCGTACGGCATGCCACCTCACCTATGGCCTGGCAAGGACGATGCAAACGCAAGTACCAATACAACCCAACCAGGCAAAGAGGATGACAAGTGACCCCAAGAAGTCGGTGACGGAAAAGGGCGACAAACAAGATGTACAACCGCCGACTTCGAGTCGTGGGCAACAACCAATGTGGCAGCGGCCCCACGGATGGCACAAGCAGCCCAATTTCTTCTACGTACCAAATACCGGCCCGAGTAGAATTGAGAACTCACCCACTATGGTACGGCCGATATCCGGTATTCCACAGCCGATCGCATCGGGCCGGGGGACAGGGATTCATGATCGGACGGCCGATCCAATCGGCCATGAATTATGGAATCGCTCCGCGTACACTCGTTCCCGCCACTGCACCGGGATTTCGGAAACGGCCAGTCGGTACACCCGACCGGGGACAGCCCAACACAGCTTATATGACGGGAACCGGATCAGCAACTCGCTGAACCCAATGATATGAGTAGCCTCATGGCTAAGATCGCCGATATGATGAAAGATCGGCTCGATTTGAAGCCTAAGGAGAAAAGTGCATTGTATCGGCGACCTTACCCCGATCGGATGGATTCCGTGGCTTTACCCAATAAGTATAAAATTCCCGAGTTCTCCAAGTTTTCTGGGCAAGATAATACATCAACTATGGAGCACATCGCTCGATATGACGCACAGCTTGGTGAGGCGTCTACTCAGGAGGCTTTGCGGGTTCGGCTATTCCCACCGTCATTGTCCTGGATCGGCCTTTTCATGGTTTGCTTCGCTATCGCCCGGTTCTATTCAGTAGTTGGGCCGATCTCGGAGAAAAGGTTTCACTCGTACTTCTTCACGGGCATTACCGAGCTTAGTTTGTCCGATTTAATGGCGGTGAAACAGAAAACCGGGGAATCAGCGGCCGATTATATACGTAGGTTCAGACTCGAGGGGACGATGCTACAATCTGAACTTGACAGAGCAACAGCTGGCCGAAATTGCTTATGCGGGGCTATTCTCTAACATCAAAGAAAAGTTTACCCCACATGAGTTTGATGGGTCGGCACAACTGACCCGTAGGGCGCTCGGCCAGGAAGAGAATCTCCAGCTCACCGAGAATCGGCGGTATCGGACAGACTTATGCCGATTTCGACAATGAGGATGATGAAGAGGAAATTAATGCAGTTGAGTGGACTAATAACAAACGGCCGATATTTTCTCCGCATGTCAAACCTAAGGAGAAGAAATATGATTTTGATTTATCTAAGGCCGACGAGATATTTGATCAGCTGCTGCGTGAAAAGAAGATCCGGCTTTCCCCTCATCACAAAATTCCTACACCGAAGAATTGAAGAAAATGGCTAAGTGGTGCAAGTGGCATGGAAATTCGCATCATAACACCGTTGATTGTTATGCCATGAGAGATGAAATCCGGAGGGCAGTTGATGAGTGGGGTATTGCGAGCGGCCGATGTAAAGAAGAAGATGAAAGTTGATGGGCACCCTTTCCTGGCTAATACGATGTACATCAATACCATCGGCGGTGGATCGGCTGGTTTCATACGCCGATATGAGAAGAAGAGAGAGAGGGAAGAAAGAGCTCAGGTGGCACGTGAACAGGAATCTATCGGCCAAAGTCGGCAGAGCATGCACAAGGCGTGATCGGCCGAGAAGATTTTGACCCACACCGGGCTTGTCCTTTCTTTCGCATCGCTGGGACCAAAACATGAAGCTTCCATCTATCGAGAACCGCCCGCAGTGCATTGGCCGTAAAGAGTATCGTGATGGCGGGTCATCAAGTTCTCGGGGACGGCCGATTTGTCGCAACTACGAATCACGACAATCGGCCCCCGTAAGAGCAATCGGCCATGATCACAGCTATGATGAACGGAGATACGCAAGTGCCAAAGAGAACCTCCGTTCACGATCGGCTGGGGCCAATCAACGATGAAGAAGAGTTTGATCGGCAATACCATGAAGATTCGAAAGGCGATCAAACCGAGAACGAAGAACAGTGGTGCCCCGGTGGTTTGCTCAATAAAACCCGTAAGAGGAGGCTCCAAAGAATGCGCTGTCGAGAAATTAAGGGTGGACGGTATTACAGAGATGACCAAGATGATGAGTCCAAGCCCAAAAAGGAGTGGAGGCCCAAAGTGCGGTCTCAGTGGTCCGGCCGAAGCCGCGGTGAATATGATATCCCCGATGCCCAGGATTGTCGGATCGGCCGTAGAGGACGAATCGGCCGATGAAAATTCGGCCGAGGAAGAACCAGCTTGGGGAGACTTCGGAGATTCTCGTGGACGCCGGAATCGGCGGTATTTGATAAGCCGCCGACTCCGATCATTTGCATCTCAAGGCATTGTACATTAGCGGCTACATCAATGGGTCGCCGATGAGGAAAATGTTGGTCGACGGAGGAGCAGCGGTCAATGTCATGCCGATTACTACATACCGCAAGCTCGGGAAGACGCCGGAAGAAATGATGAGGGCTAATCCGACACTCAAGGATTACAGCGGGAGAAGCCAAGATGTGCGTGGGGCCGCAATAATGGAGATCACCGTGGGCAGCAAAACCATACCCACCACATTTTTCATCATCGACGGGAAAGGTGCATACACAACTTTGTTGGGGAGAGACCGGATTCATGCCAACCGTTGCATCCCATCAACCATGCACCAGTTGCTTGATTCAATGGGTCGGCAACAAGGTCGAAATCGTGCGGGCCGATAAGTCCGTAACCATCGCAACCGCCGATTTCGAGTTTGCTCGGTCCGGAGAGCCTCGCCTTGTTTCTCGGGCACATATTGGGATGCAGAGGCCATAAACATCACCGACGACGGAGTTATTGTGACCGGGGGTCGGTACTCCCGGCTGCTCCGATGGGCCCCACAGGAGAATTGACGGACAATCGGCCGATCGACACACGCACCGGGGATATGATGAATCGGCCGATTAACGAACCGAAGACGGGAAATTAGGCCACGGTTTTGTGTCGGCCGACGAGTTAGAAGAGGTAGATATAGGGGATGGAGGCAAGCCTCGGCCGACATATATTAGCAAGAAATTGTGTAAAGAAGTAAGAGATGAATTAGTGGCCTTATTGAAAGAATATAAAGATTGTTTTGCTTGGGATTATAGCGAGATGCCTGGACTCAGCCGATCGATCGTTGAACATCGGCTGCCCACCAAACCCGGATATCGGCCGTATAAGCGTGGGGCTCGGAAAATTGACCCTAGGTATTATGAAGCCGTCAAAGAAGAGATTATCGGATTATATGAAGCCGGCTTCATTAGGCCATGCCGATATGCAGAGTGGGTTTCCAGTATTGTGCCGGTGGAAAAGAAAATGGAAAGATGCGGGTCTGCATTGACTTCAGGAATTTGAATAAGGCAACTCCGAAAGATGAGTACCCAATGCCAAACGCCGATTTGTTAGTTGATGCAGCCGCCGGCAACAAAATTTTGAGCTTATGGATGGAAATGCTGGGTACAATCAGATTTTTATGGCCGAAGAAGATATATCGAAGACAGCGTTCGGATGCCCCGGAGCGTTGGGACTATATGAGCGGGTTGTCATGACCTTCGGCCTAAAAATGCTGGTGCCACATATCGGAGAGCCATGAATTTTATATATCACGATTTGATCGGCCGATTGGTGGAAATTTATATTGATGATGTCATGGTGAAATCAAAATCGGCCGAAAGTCATGTGGCTGATCTCGGAGAAGTGTTGAAGAGGACAAGACAATACGGCTCGAAGATGAACCCGCTCAAGTGTGCTTTTGGTGTCTCAACTGGACAATTTCTGGGGTTTATTGTGCATGAAAAGGGAATTGAAATCGGCCCCAAGAGTATTGATTCTATCGGAAAGCTGGAACCGCCGACGAACAAGACAAAGCTCCAGTCCCCGATCGGCAAGATTAATTTTATTAGGCGATTTATCTCAAACTTGTCCGGTCGACTTGACGTATTTATGCCATTATTAAAACTCAAGGCCGATCAAGAATTTCGGTGGGAGCCGATCCATCAAAGGGCTTTAGAAGATATCAAGAAATATTTGGTGTCCCCGCCGATGATGGTTCCGTCAAAGTCGTGCACACCCTTTAAGTTATATTTATCGGCCGATGATAGGTGCATCGGCTCGCATTGACTCAAGAACAGGAGGGAAAAGAGCGGGTCATATTTTATCTCAGCCGCAAATTAATTGATGCAGAAACACGGTATCCGGAGGTGGAAAGGTTATGTCTCTCGTCCGTATTTTTCATGCACAAAACTAAGGCATTATCTCGTTAGCCGAGGAGTGTACCGTGGTTTGCCAGTGCCGATGTCGTAAAATATATGCTATCGGCCCCGGTCCCCAAAGGCCGGTTGGGCAAATGGATGTTGGCAATTGCGGAGTTTGATCTAGGCTATGAATCTGCCAAAGCAGTGAAAGCACAAGTATTGGCCGATTTAATAGTGCAACACGGTGAACACTCGGCCAAATACGTTGAACCGAGTGCCATGGACGGTGTTCTTTGATGGGTCAATTTGCAAGCAAGGAAGTGGAATCGGCTTGGTTGTTGTGTCGCCTCGGGGGCAATACGTGGATACTCTATTACAGTAGAGGCGTACACCAACAACCAAGTCGAATATGAGGCAGTATTAAAAGGACTCGGAACTACTCATCGATGCCGGGGCATATTTTGTGGAAATTTTCGGCGATTCCTTGTTGGTCGTGAGTCACCGGCCGATGAGTATGAGTGTAAAGATGAAATATTGTTGCAATATCATAGAAAGTGCCGAAGTTAATGAAAAGATTCAAGTGTGTTAAAATCGGCCATATACCAAGAGAGCAGAACTTCGAAGCAAATAACTTGGCTCAACTAGCATCCGGATATCGGCTCGCCGAAACAGCTTGGAAATAGCCGATATTGAAGAGGCCGATTGGCGCACGGAAATTCGAAATTTTTTGAGCAATCCATCCCAACCTACGGATAAGAAGATAAGATATAAAGCCTTGAAATATGTTTTGTTGGATGATCAATTATTTTTCAAGACAATTGATGGGGTGCTTCTCAAATGTATTGATGACACCGAAGCCAAAGTGGTAATGAGCGAAGTACATGATGGGATTTGCGGAACGCATCAATCAGCCCATAAAATGAAGTGGCTGCTAAGGCGAGCTGGTTATTACCGGCCGACAATGTTGGCCGATTGTTTCAAATATTATAAAAGTTGCCAAGATTGCCGTAAATTCGGGCCTATACGGAGGGCACCTGCGTCGGCCATGAATCCAGTTGATCAAACCTTGGCCGTTCGTAGGTCGGGCCATGGATATGATCGGCCGGATAAATCCAAGCATCAAGCAAAGGACATCAATACATATTGGTAGCTACAGATTACTTCACAAAGTGGGTTGAAGCGGCACCCTATCGCAAAGTCTCGACGGCCGACGTGATAACGTTTGTTAAGGAGCATATCATTCATAGATTTGGGATTCCGTAAACAATCACGATAGATCAAGGATCAGTATTCACGTCGGACGAATTTCAATCTTTTGCTGAAGAGATGGGGATTAAATTGATTAATTCGTCGTCATATTATGCCCAAGCCAATGGTCAAGTCGAAGCGGCAAATAAGAGTCCGATCAAGTTGATCAAGCGAAAAATACAAGAGCATCCTCGTAAGTGGCACATGAACTTGATGGACGCTTTATGGGCTTATCGTATGTCACGGCATGGGGCCATGCAAGTCGCGCCGTATCAGCTTGTGTATGGGCACGAAGCCGCATCGCCATGGGAGACAGACTATCGGCTCCGTAAGGGTTGAATTGCAACAAAAGCTATCGGCCGATCAGCACCACGGGTTGATGATGGATGAATTAGAAGACGTGGTACAAAATCGGCTGGATGCATTGGAAAAGATAGAGCAGAATAAGGCGAGGGTCGCCCGCCATTATGATAAGAAGGTTGTGCGGAAACAGTTTAAAAAGGGCGATTTGGTCCGAAGCTTAGGATGCCGATCGGCGTGAAGGACAATCGGTTTGGTAAATGGTCGCCTAATTGGGAAGGACCTTATTTGATTAGCCGATCGGCACCGGGTAATGCATATATTTTGAAAGAGTTAGCAGGGGAAGAATTCGGCCGAGCACTTAATGGGAAGTATTTGAAGCAAGTATTATCCTAGTATTTGGATTAATTCATAGTGTTCAGCCTAAAAGAGACTACAGCCGATGTCGATGCACATCGCTTGAGACGGCCGATACCGAGAGTATCGTCCTTGGCCAAAAATATGAAAGCAAAACGCAGGAAGTCACGGACAAATAAGTTACAGCCGATGTTTTAAACATCGTCTTCGGATGGCCGATATTATCGTATATCGCTCTTAGTACAAAAATATTTACAACAAAATCTTGTTCAAGTCCTATTATATCTAAGCATAGTCGACGGCCTCGGCGCGGGACAAAAGGTCTTGGACGGCAGATAATGCACGGGCCAGCATGGAGTCAAGTTTGGCCATGACCAACGAGTCGTCCTCGATGGGGCCGACATCAGCATGCGCCGCGGCGACCATCTTGTCGGCCGCTTGGATTGCCTCGTCCGTCATTCTCTCGTTGGGCCGCCACATCAACCGACAACCGTGCAATGGTGGCTTCCAGGGCCGCCGCCTCCTTCTCCTTGAGAGCCGGCCGCTGCTCTCAAATCGGCAATCTCCTGGTTGATTACCCGCAGTTCACCCCGCCGATTTGAGAGTTGCTCTTGCATCTCCAAGGTCTTGCGGGCCTCCTCCTCGAACGCTTGATGGAGCTCTCGGCGAGTAACGCAGCTTGCCGTTGCTCCGCGTGGCGAGCCGTACGCCGCCGGGCACGGATGAAGTCCATCTGCCGCACTCCATGTATGCCACGCGGTGTAGAGCATCGCGCACATCGTCCGGGAGCTCAGTCCGGACCTCCAAGTACCGCGCCCGGATGAGGTGGGCGTCGGCCACCAAGCCTTCAACCGAGGACGCCTCAAGCTCGCGCGCGATTTCGGCCATGATGATAAGACCAGAGGAAGATACCGAAATCGGCGCAGGACGAGGGAAGCCGAGCGCCCGAAATACCAAGAAAAATAAGATAAAACTAATGATCAGCGGCGAATCAAGGAAGAAATAGTAAAAACAAACCTGCGAAGCGTCGACGCGAATCGGCCGGACGTCCATCGGCCGTGCCATCGAACCCATAGGTTCGTGTGTTCCGAGCAGCTCTTGGCCGGCCGATTCATCTTCACCAGCGACATCCTCGGAGGCGGCATCGGGCGACGCTCCGCCAGCCGGCTCATCGACAGCGGTACCTTCAGGAGAAGCCGCGGGCGGCTCTCGGCCGCCCGATTCCTCGTCGGCGGCGGCGCTGCCTTTAGAAACCGCAGCGACTCCTGGCCAGCCGATTCCTTGTCGGCAACGGTGCCTTTGGGAGAAGCCGTGGGCGACACCCGGCCGGCTTGTTCAGCCTCGGCGGCGGCCTCGGGAGACGCAGGCCGATCCGAGCGAGTTGGGCTCTCCGTAGGGTTTGGATCGGCCCGGCTTGGTACGACTTCGGGCTCCGGAGCCGTTTGAGTCGGCCTTTCGTGCGTCGGCGTCCCGGCCCGTGGAGGAGTCGGCAGGCGGATCGGCCTATCGGGCGTTGGCGTCCGAGCCCGTGGAGGAGTCGGCAGGCGGGTCTCCGCCGCTCGCGGTTGAGCACCGGTATCGGCCGTCGGAGGGCTCGAATGGGCCGACCCCCTTCATCACCCCCGCCGACCACATCGACGGCCGTACGCTCGCTCGACACCACAGGTGATAGGTGGCCGACGAGGGAGAGATGCTTGGACCCGAGGAGAAGGGACCGCCGATTCCCGCTAAGAACTCATAATTAGACAGCATGTTAAGAGAAAAGGAATCGGCGATCATGCAATAACAACCCGACGCGACGGAGACGGTTCGCTATAGTAGTCCGGGTCGACGAGCGCATAGGCTGCTTTAGCAGCGCGCGGTGTCGCTCGGGGCCCGAGTCGACCCCGCAGCCGGCACATTAGCCTTCCTCTTCTTGGGGGCGGCCGTTTTGGTTTTGGCCTTGCGGACAGCCGGCGCCCCTCGACTCATCGCCGCAAATATTTGAGCAGGAGTGCGGTCGGTGAAGCCAATGTTCGGAACGATTGGGCTCGGCAATAAATATTCAATCGGTCGGCCACCGATGCTTTGGGTCGGCGGCTCCTCCGAGTCCGACCGAAAGAGAGGATACAAGGATGAGCATTTGGAGTGGCCGATTTCATTGACAAAATCGGCCTTACGTAAATGGATCGGCTACACGTACCTCGGCGAAAGGTTCTCTCGGGGCTAGGCCGGAGAAGAAGGAAGCGGTGTTCCGGCTGCGAAGGTGCCGGTTCCACTCACCCCACCAACGGTCAAAGAGGCGGGTGCTCCGGGCGCCGGGAGGAATCCGGCCAAGTCACCGGTGACGACATCGGCGGTGCGGCCGACGAGCCAATTCCACCGAATGGCATTGTCAACAGCAGCCCGCGCCTTTATCCGCTCCACATAGAAGAGGCCGGGGGCAACCGGCCGAAGCCGAGTTGGCGGGCCGCCACCGACGGGTGGTAGAACTCGTAGGAGCGGAAGGCCTTGCTCCCAAGCAATGAGTCCCGTCGGCAGCAGACAAGGGCGGAGGCGGTGGTGAAGATCTTGACCGCATCCCCGTCGGCCGTCGGGAAGGTCGGGTCGATCGTAAAAGGAGTGTCATACTCCCTCTCGAAGAAATCAATGTACGGATACCAATCCGTACTTTCGTCGTTGAGGCCCTTGTAGAAAGCGGCGAACCAATACGCCAAGTTGTTGTCCGACATGGCCGCCCCCGGTGCCATGGATAACGCCTCCCCGAAAGAGACGCACCGGCTGAATCGGGCGCGGCCGATTCGGCGTAGTCGCCGGGGAAGTTGAGCACGCCGAGGTCCAAATCGATGGCCTTGGTGGTATGAAGGGTCAACCACATTTGGATAAACCACCAAGGGCCACCCAGTGTTCTTGACCGATCGGCCGGCGCGCAGCTCCACCGAAACCCGGTGAAGAAGGAGGTACGCCGACCCCGGAAGATACTTGCCCATGGGAAGGGCATTGCTGTCGGCCAGCCCTATCGGCCATCTCGCAGAAAATTGGTTGTGGGGCTCACGCCGACCCCACAAAAGAAGAAGTGGTCGAGCCACATGTTGAGGAAGGCAACAAGCTCGCGGCGATCGACCGTGCCGTGCCCCTTGTTGTAGGCTCCGAATATAGACCTTCCAACCCCCGGTGTCCTTAGGGTTGATCCGGTGGGAGGACTTAATGCGGACAGCGTCCGGAGTGGCCTCCTCCGTAATGTTCGGATCGGCCAACATGACCGTGTCCAGGAGGGTCATGGTAGCCGGCCGTGGCCGAACATAAAGCGGTTCAGGGCGTCCGACCGGAAATAGCAAGCGGCCGCCGACAACGGTTCGTTCTTCCGGTGATCGGCCGAGACAGCTTGATGGCATGGGCGATGCCGATGTTGGCCCAACCTTGCGAATAGACGGCCGACACCCGGTTATACCAATCACGCCATCCTACGACGGGGTCGGCCATGACCGGAAGTCGTTGGCCCACTCGGCCGATAGCGGGGATCGTTGCCGAAACGGAACCCGGTCCGTTTCGGCACGGATGAGATCCGTGGGGTCGGGATCGCCCGTAGGACCCAAGAAGAAATGAGTCGGGATGTTGGAGGGAATAACGACTTGGTTCCGGATCTCCTAAAAACGAGAAACAGGGTTAAAATGAAAAACGGAACGGGAAGAAGATAAACCGTGAAAATGAACAAGAACAAGAACGCGAAGAAAAACTGCAAAGGTAGAGAAAAGGGATGCCCAAATGTACATTACCTCCGGAACGGCGTCGGTGGTGGCGACGACGCGGCCGGCGGCGGCGGCCGCAGCAGCAGCAGCAACGGGGTTCATAGTCGCCGGAGAAAAAGACGGCGACGGCGCGATGAAAAGTTGAAAAAGCTCGAGGAGGAAAAGGTCGCCGGAACAGAGAAAGATGAAGGCCAAGGGAAGGAAGCGGATGGGAAATGACCGGGGGTGGCCCCGGGTTTTATGGAGGAGTGACGGGCAGTAAAACCGGCGCGGTAAAAGAGGACGGATCGGTCCGACGCATGCGTTGCATACCCCGGACCGGGGGACATGTGTTGATGCCGGTTTTTGACCAAGGGACCCATTGTCGGCGACTATGGGTCAAAAGAGGGCCGGTGGGCCGAAGGCCGACGGCCGCGTGGATGAGTAGGGAGGCACGTCCCTCCCGGGAGTCGTGCACGGACGCCAACCGAAGAGCATAATATTGATGGGCCCGGCCCACGTTGTAAAATTAGAAATAATAGTTTAATTTTGGAAAGAGATCCTAGTCGGTTAGGAAATCGGCCCGAAGAGGGTCCGAGTAGGATTCTTTGTGCCGGGTATAAATATGTACCCGGATGTAACCTCGTAAACTCGATTCACATCCAATACAACTTTCGACGCATCGCCAAACTCTAATTTTCTGTCAAGTCTTTACTCGTTTTGCGCGGGGATCTTCGGGGCTCCGGTCGACAACACGTTGGCTTGATAAGGTAATTATGTTGTCTAGTTCTCGGCGCATTGTTCGTAATTAGATGGCTTAATTGCTAGTTATCCGGCGACCGGATCTGTTCTTGATCGTCGTAGCGAGTATAGGCCGGGATGAGTCAAGTCGACTTGGTCCGGGCTCGTGGTGGAGGTAGTTTGACTTGTCCCGCTCCCCGTCCCAGCCTTTGCTCGCAATGCCGATTGGCTCGGATCCGGTCGTCCGAGTCACGATAGCCGCTATGAGAATTCTTTTACATCTTGGCCGATTCGACCGTGCGGATTCGGTTGACGTGTCCCGTGTTTGCCTTTGCGATAGTTGACATGTCCTAGGCGCATGCAGCCGATTGGCTAGGGTGTAGATCTACTTTCATAGTTAAGGCGTTTATGATTGTGCTTGTCCTGAATCGGCCGGGCGTGCGCGGCCGTTAGATCTGGTCCGATCGCGTGCCATCGCTTGACTTGTCCTGTTGGAGCGACCGGTCGATTCGGGATCCGTGTGGTTGTATTTGTCTTACTCGTTCTTTCGGAGTGTTTAGCCGATTGTTTATCACGTTCATTAGCTGTTTTATGTTCAATTAGTGCCAAATCTGTTAAAGCTGCCTTTGAACCCGAGTTATTAGTATGATTTCATTGATCATCATTATCCATCTAGATAGATCTAATAACTCATCGTTATAATCGATGGCAGAATCGGCCGGATACCCGATCGGCCGATTTATCGCTCCGATTGATGATTGAACCATCCTTTCGCTATCAAATTAATTACATCCCATTAATAGTTACTTTGTTTATATTTTATTCGATAATGCATCCCTGCAAGGTCTTAATGATTTGATTGCTCACCGACGAAATCGGCTGCTAGCCACCGATCGCATGTTATAGCGTCGGCCGATTTCGTATCGTTTGTATCACAGTTCGCTTGCCTGGCATTTAATACATAAATGGATGGGCCGTGCTGCTCCTCGTCGATGGCCGATTTTGCCTATCTTACGCCGGAATCGGCCACGGCTGCACATCGGCCTATCTCGGGCCGATGACCCGGAATTTTACACTTTTTATTGTCTTTGTTGGTTTGCAGGAAAACCATGTGGCACGCACCAGCGCACACGAGAATTGGCGAGCTGAGCCGGTCCGTTGGGAGCACAGGGCCCTGCGTCAGCCGGGGTTTCGGTGGATTCTCCGGACAATGGTGTGTTGGCGACTTTTGACGTCAACACCTTCCAAGATATGTTTGTTTTCCCCTCCTGATTTTTTTCTTTGTTCTTGACCCTCTTCTTACATGTTGCTTGTTCTTCATCCTCTTCATACATGTTGCTAACTGTAGGCTGGGCTGAGCAGCATTCGGATTGTGGAGGTGAAGACAGAGAAGAGAACACATAAATGTAGTATATGCTCTTAAAGACACAAAGAAAACAAGCTGAAGCCACTTTGTTACTGGTATGGATTATTTCTTCGCTTATTTGTAGGTCACTTTCCCTGTGCTGGTCCTAAAAAGAATTTCATCTGCAATCTTTTTGTTTTGGTTCTGTTTGCATCTGTGAACAACCATTGAGTGCTTATGTTGTAGCTTTATGTATTAATCATGTATACTTTGATCTCAGTCTGAGGTGATCTAAATTTTAAACACCATAATATAATTCTCGAATATTGAAAAAATTCTTTTGCTTCTGTTTTGTTGAGTATTATCGTACACCTCCCTAAATATGGCCTTGTTCATTAAAATTTGAGCTGGCACAATTAATTATTTGTACCTTATATATGTGGCAGCTACTAAGTGTTTATGGAGGTCACATAAAGATCATAAATATTTTGATCCTATAGATACCAGATTTACTACGCATGCCATATTCGCTTGTTAAGGAAGATTTTCTATATCAACCTTGCTTAGCTGATCAGGGTTCATTGTGGAAAATGTCTTATTAGCCATTTTCTTTTTTTTTGTTGCTAGTACTCTCTTTGAAATTGAAATTATGTTAACTCTGTTTTTTTCCTATTTCACTATCTAGAGGAGACCGGCTGAGGTGCCGAGGGCTTGCGCATCCCGAGCGTTGTCCACATTGCGACCAGGAAGATGAGACGATAGACCACCTGCTTGTTGGATGTGTCTTCGCGGGGCAGTTCTGGCATACACTACTGCAACGCATTGGACATGTTGCCTACACGCCCCAGCCTTCTGATCAAAACTTCAATGAGTGGTGGGCTCGAGTAGAGAGTATTGCAAACGGCAGCATACAGAAAGGATTGAACTCATACATCACTTTGGGAGCATGGACGCTATGGAGACACCGGAATGAGTGCGTCTTCAATGGATCGTCACCAAGTATCACTACTGCTGTGATCATAGCTGGCAATGAGGCTCGGCTCTGGAGTATGGCAGGAGCCAAAGGTCTTGCCTTAGTAACAGGGGCAAGCGGAGTTCCAGAAGTTGGTTGACCACTTCGCTCTCGGTCGGGTCGTTTTGATAGCTAAAAAGACGCGCATGTAACTCTGTTTGGTGTGAGTGTGTGTGTGAGTGTGTGTGACTGTTTGTGTTTTGTGTGTTTGTGTGTTCTTTGTTCTCTCTTCTTCTATTAATGTAATGATACGCAGCTCTCCTGCGTGTTCGAGAAAACTATCTAGAGGAATAACTTTTTGTGTAACTCAAAATGGACTGTTGTCTCTTAATAGTTACTGCTCTCAATGGGAACGCTTCTCGCTACCAGATCAAAGTGACGGATTTTTCATTGGTTTCTTAGGATCTGTTTTCAATTATCTATAAACAGAATTCACCCCTTAACAGATGTCTGAGGATGATAGCCTCAAAAAATTGTTTGAGGACAAAGAAAGTCTGTTGTTGGTGCAGGAATTCAAACTTCAAATTGTGTGTCCTATTTTGCTAATTCTGGCCTATTTTTTTTCCAAATAGGAGAAGATGAAGTAACATTCTTTGTTGCCTGTACTTTAAACATCTGAAGTGCCATGTATTACTTTGGTTGACCATTTACACTGAAACTTGCAGGTGCAAACATCAGGTTATCCATGTGTTTTAAGTATAGTCATCATAATGCTTGTGGCTTTAACACCATGGATTTTTCCCAGATCAGTTCCAATGGTGGTAACGATGCATTAATATTGAACCTCATAGATGTCTGACTTTCTTCCCTGCCATTTCAGGTTTTTTTTTGTAAAGACAACGTTTTTTATTGAGTTTCAAAAATTAGAAGAAAAGAATCATAACGGCCACCTAGTTACTTGATTCTAAAAAAATGGCACACTATTTATTTCGTAATCTCAAATATATGATTGAATATTGATTCGCTGGTCAGCGGTTAAAATATATAGCATATATGGTATCTCAAAAAAAGGCCCTCTCGAAAAAGATAACTTTCATGCTTCCCAATTGACACTATAGCAAAAACTCACTATAGCCACAGTTGGGGGCTTTACAGCCACGGTCAGCCCCAACCGTGGCTATGTTTCCGAGACTACGTAAAACCATTTGTAGCCTCGAAAAACAGAACACCCGTAGCTATAGTACGCCACTATAGCCACGGTTCACTATGTCAACCATGGCTATAGTGGCATACTATAGCCACGGTTGACATAGCCAACCGTGGCTATAGAAGGACAAGTATAGCCACGGTTCGCCATGTAGACCGTGGCTATAGTGGACACCACTATAGCCACGGTTGCCAAAGTGAACCGTGGCTATTTACTTTTTAACAATTAAAAAAATAAATATGCATTAGAAATAATAAATTACAATTAACATAACATTAACCATAATTACATCGCATTAACATTAAAGTATTACATCACAAGAATATTTACAAATATTTACAAAATCCATCAAAGGTTTAATAATGTGAACATGAAAATGTTTTTTCAAACTAAGTCTACACTATACGAATCTTCAACAACATCGGGCTCGTACGGTCGTTTCGAGCCGCACCACTCGAAAAGTGCCCGATGCTCCTTCGTCGCTTCACTTTGGTCGTCAAAGAACCGACCGCGAGGATTGATGACCTCCCTAAGCAAGAAACGGCACATCCTAGCGACAATGTAGTACATGTCGTTTGTACTTAGATGCTTTCGCACCGTTGAGAATCCTGTCTTGGAGATTTCATTCAATATCTTTTTGTCCGTTATCATTGCCTTTTGTAGACTTTTTGTTCGCTGTCAATAAATACATAAAAGTTGGTACATGATAGACAAAAAACAGAAAGAATGTAAATTAAACAGATGCAATCTTAGCGTACCTCCTCGGTGGTCTCATGGGTGATGACATTCAAGTAGGATGCAGCGGAGCTCGAATACGCACATACGTAGTATCCACAAGTGCACACTACCTTTTACTTGCTTAATGCACTCGTTAAATAGAGTGAGTGGAGTTTTATACTCGAAACTCATGTTATTTGGTACCAAACATATTTATACATTTTGAAAAATTGAACAAAAAATTCCACGTGTGTGTTTATTAATGGCATGCATACCGACCGAATGTTGAGGTCAAAATCGATACGGTTTATGAAATAAAGATGATTAAATAAATGTCAAAACGTACCCTAAGTAAATTTAAAGAAAATTCAATAAAATAGTTTGGAGATTCTAACAAAACAAAGTGGAAATGGATAGATTGGAATTTTATACAAATTTAGAAACAAGAATTAGTAAATTTGGACAATATTTGACTTTTATAAACATGTTTCAAAATTTAAATAGAAATTAAAAAAAAACACAACCTAAATGAACTAGTGGATGAACTACTAATGGGCCTCATATTAAGAGTGAGGCCCAAATCACTATTGTTATTTAAAAAATATTATTTAATTGATTTATATTATCTAAAAATAATTAAATTACTATCTTACACTTAAAAATGTATATATACAAATTTTAAAATTTAAACCTAAATGTATAAATAAATTTTAAAATTTATATCTAAAGAGTAAATGTTTTTTAAAATTTTAAATTATACCTTGTTATTTTTTTATTTCAAATAAAAATTCAATCTAAACATTATTTATTCAATATTTTAACTCAGTATATATATACAAATTTTGAAATTTAAATTTAAATGTATAAATAATTTTTAAAATTTAAATCTAAAGATTAAATGTTTTTTTAAATTTTGAATTATACCTTGCTATTCTTAGGATTTCAAATAAAAATTGAACCTAAACATTATTTATTCAATATTTTAAATCAGTATATATACAAATTTTAAAATTTAAAACTAAATGTATAAATAAATTTAAAAAATTTGGCCCACGGCCCGATCACATTGACCAACGCATTAGAACACGAACACGATCAAGGCCCAAGGCCTACGGGGTAGTTCAAGATCAAGACCCAAAGACAAACGTAAGGCCCACATGGCGGAGCAGGCCCGTAATGTACCAAGAACGTCGAAACCATGTGCGGAGTGGAGCTTATAAGCTGGTACGGGTGACATTGGGCGGGCGAGGTGGTACTAAACCCCCGCCCGTCACAGCACTAGCTTGCTATAGCCACGGATGACTTCTTCAACCATGGCTATTGTTACAGTTTACAATAGCCACGGTTGAAGAAGTCAACCGTAGCTATAGCAGAGGTTGTGAAATTTAAAACTTGTTAAATTGTGAAATTATTTAATTATTGATAATTTAATTTATGTGGCTGAAAATTATTAACAGGTAGACTTATTAAATATTTATTAGCAACTTTTAGATAATTGCTAAATAGGGTTATTTAAAAGAATATTAACAGGTAGACTTAGATAATTATTAACAGGTAGACTTAGATAATTGATTTAAGTGGCAGTAAAAATAATTAACAATTTATTAAATCCATTAACATTGCTGAAAATAAATAGAATATTATTAAATTAAATAAAGTAGATAAAAAATTATTTAAAACTTGTTAAATTGTGAAAAGTGACAGAAAAAATGGAAAGGTTATTAAATTCATTTATTTTGCTCAAAATTCACTAAAATATTATTAAATTAATTACAGATTGCTTGAAACATATATATCCGAGTAAATCATAGGTACATCGCAATGGAATAATAAAGGTACATTATCCTTGAACGATTTTTCCTTCGCAATCGTGCGTAGGTATGGCATTCCTTGATACGATAGTTTTGCTTCAATGACTTTAAATTTTTTCGGATCCACGAATAATGGAACTTCATCATATTGATTGTATGCATTTTGATCGTCGACCCCATCCACTCCAAGTATTCTTTGTTTACCGGAAATAACAATGTGCTTCTTCTCATCCTTTGAATCGAGTATATAAAACACTTGTTCTGCTATCTTAGCAACTATCCACGGGTCATCTTTATAACCTACATTCTTCAAATCGACGACGGTTAACCCGTATTCATCGACCTCCACCCCACCCGGGTGTTTGACCCATTTGCACTTGAAGACAGGAACTTGTAAATCTGGTCCATAGTTCAGCTCCCAAATTTCCTCTATGTACCCATAATATGAGGTGTAATTGTTATCGTTATCAAGGGCTTCAACTCGAATTCCGTTGTTTTGACACTTACTTTTCGTGTCCTTCTTTGAAGTGTGAAAAGTAAAACCATTAATGTCGTACGCCCGATAAGTCACCACAGTCTTTGAAGGTCGGGCAGCTAAAATTCTCAACATTTTCTCATCCAGACGAGTCTCCACGTGGAAGGTCTTGACTCTCGAACCATGATGTGAAAGTTTTCTTGTGCTCCTCGTACTAACCATGCACCGTTTTTGCCCCGAACATTGTTTAGTTCAAGCTCCTCAATGTGTTTTGCGAAATACGGGGCAACAATACGTGATTGTTGCAAGACAAGAAAATGGGCTTTGTCAACTCGTTTATATTCGCGGTCGGTGAATGATTTTCGTCCTCGTATACCTTTTCCACTTAACCTTCCCTCATGACGAGACACGGGTACACCAATAGATCGACCGTCTTTAATATAATCTGCACAACACTCAATAATCTCCTCGGTGGTGTAGCCCTCAATCATTGAACCCTCTCGGATGACAACGAGTACGTACATAGCGTTTCATAACATACATGAACCTCTCGTAGGGGAACATATGATGCATGTAAACGGGACACAAAGCAGATATCCGGTCAACAATATGAAGCATGAAGTGTTCCATAGTATCAAAATAGGATGGCGGAAAGCACATCTCGAGCATGCACATTGTTTCCTTTATGTGGGTTCGTAGGTTATCCAACTCGTGTTTATTGACCACCTTCTTTGAGACTGCGTTCTAGAAGTAGCACAAACGAGTTATAGTCAACTTCAACCATTCAGATTTCACGACTCGATGGCGATAGCCGAAACACCGAAAGTAGTGTGTGACAGTCATGAGTGTTGTAACCACTTATCTTCAAGTCTTTCATGTCTACGAGATTTTGGACATTCGATGAGAAACCGGTCGGTGCTTTAATCCCGTGTAGACACTTCAAGAACGCTATTTTCTCCTCACGCGTTAGGGTGTAGCAGGTCAGCGGGAGGTAGTACTTTTCGTTCGCTCTTTCTTGCGGATGGAGCTCCGGCCTAATATTCATCTCTACAAGGTCTCTACGTGCGTTCAGTCCATCCTTTGTCTTACCGGGTAAGTCAAGTATATGGCCGGTAGTGCTCGTCAAATACACCTTTCCCAATGTGCATCCAGATCGAATGCATGAGTCACTTCCAATTCTTCCCAGCCACTTCCACATTTCCAGCCTCCTCCTCACTTTCTTCTTCATCACTCGACACGGGAGCGGGAGGAGGTCTCCTAGCTGTGCTCTTTCCTTTGCCTCTCCCAAGACCTTTGCCCTTGCCGGGGCCAAGACCGCAGGAGGAAGACCGGTGGCCGGCTCCCGTGGCTTGCCTTTTGACAAGGCGCGGATTCGGCACGTCGAAGTCCGAGTCCGAGCCCGAGTCATCATTACTTTGGGGTGCCGGACGCTTGGTCACGCTCGCCTTCCTGCCACGAGTCATCTAACGGAGAGAAAAGCATGTGTAAGGAGCAACATACACAATGTGGACATCTAGAGATACGACAAAGATGCTAACAAGAAAGGTCTCTGTCGGAACTTCCGGTACCGGATACCGGAACTTCCGGTACAAGGTACCGGAACTTCCGATACCCTCGGTACCGGAACCTCCGACAGGTTCCTTAACCGTCGAAGCCGACCCATACCGGAACTTCCGGTAGCCTACCGGCACTTCCGGTAGGGGTCAACCCTAACCCTAGCAGTGCGAAAAAGTCACTCTAGCCAATGGAATTACTTCCTAGAAGCATGCTAGTGTTCTAGAACTGCTAGAGAACCATCTAAGCATCAAATATTCCTAGGGATTCAAGGATTTAAGCCTAGATCTAGAAGTGAAGGCAATGAAGGTATACCTTCTCCTCTAGTTAGGAGCTTGGAGAAGACCGGAGGGAAGAACTTGAAGAATCTTGTCTGTAGGCCATCGCCGGAAGTTGAGGGGAGCTTCCGGTTGATGAGGATCCGAAGAGAGAAGAGGAAAAAGTGGAGTCTTTTTCAAATGGGAGCCGTCCCTTTCAAGGGGACGGGCTCCCCTATTTATACTCGCCGCCCCGCACCGGAACTTCCGGTAGCATATCGGAGCTTCCGGTGCGGGTTCAAACCCTAGGTCAACATCCCGCACCGGAACTTCCGGTGGCATACCGGAACTTCGGTGTGGGCATGACACCCGAGGGTGAGCTCCCGACCGGAGCTTCCGGTCCCGGTACCGGAACTTCCAACCGAGAGGAAAAAGTCCTCTGTTCCGACCTCCAGTCGGAACCTCCGGTCCCCTACCGGAACTTCCGACCGGGAAACAAACGCCGAGCCCCCGTCCCCGCACCGGAACTTCGGCACCCTACCGAAACTTCCGGTAGGGGGAAAATAGAGAAGAAGAGGTGAAGTTTTGGGGAGAGTTTTCGAAAATAATTTTGATGGACTAGTGGGATATCTTGACATCATGTGATCAGTATACAATCAACAAACAAAGCTATGATCACTTTTTGACAAGGTTTGACCTATTGGTCAAGAACCAAGAAAAAACTTTAAAATAGCTTAGTTAATTTTCGAAAGCATGCATTTCATCTTAAGATCCAAAACGATTAAAGCAACAAGCAAATGTGCACGCTTTTACACCACGTTACTAGAGTCAAGTATATTTAGCTCACTCCTTAGATAGCAAAACCGGCTTTCATCTAAGGGCTTGGTGAAAATATCGGCCAATTGATTTTCGGTTTTCACATGGCTCACCTCAATATCCCCTTTTATAGAATGATCTCTCAAGAAATGATGGCGGATATCTATATGCTTTGTGCGCGAATGCTCAATAGGGTTATATGCTAGCTTTACGGCACTCTCATTGTCACATAGGAGAGGAACACGGTTCAACTTGTAACCGTAGTCCCTTAGAGTTTGTCGCATCCACAATAGTTGTACACAACAACTACCGGCTGCCACATACTCCGCTTCGGCCGTGGATAGGGCAACGGAATTTTGTTTCTTGGAGGACCATGACACTAGGGACCTACCCAAGAATTGGCAAGTCCCGGAGGTACTCTTCCTATCCACTTTGTCCCCGGCATAATCCGCATCGGAATAGCCTATTAGGTTGAACTTTGAACCCTTGGGGTACCAAAGCCCTAGGTTGGGTGTGTGCACTAAATATCTCAAGATTCTTTTAACGGCCACCATGTGGCACTCCATAGGAGCGGCTTGGAAACGTGCACACATACACACACTAAGCATGATATCGGGCCTAGATGCACAAAGGTAAAGCAAAGAGCCGATCATGGAGCGAAAAACCTTTTGATCAACCGGCTTGTCTTTCTTGGTGAGGTCGAGATGGCCATTTGTTGCCATGGGTGTCTTGGCGGGCTTTGCCTTGTCCATGTCAAACTTCTTCAATATGTCTTGAGTGTACTTGGCTTGACATAGGAAGGTGCCCTCCTTGAGTTGCTTGACTTGAAATCCTAGAAAGAATGTCAACTCTCCCATCATAGACATCTCGAACCTCTTTGTCATTATCTTGCTAAAATCATCACAAAACATTTGATTAGTAGAACCAAATATTATGTCATCGACATAAATTTGGCACACAAATATATCATGATCAAAACGCTTTGTGAAGAGGGTTGCATCGGCCTTGCCCATCTCAAAACCCTTTTTCAAAAGGAAATCCCTAAGGCATTCATACCATGCTCTTGGTGCTTGCTTAAGCCCATAGAGCGCCTTATGGAGTTTGTACACGTGGTTAGGATACTTGGGGTCTGTCAAAGCCCGGTGGTTGCTCCACGTACACTTCTTCCTTGATTGGCCCGTTTAGGAATGCACTCTTCACGTCCATTTGGTACAACTTGAAGTTGTGGTGAGTGGCAAAGGCAAGTAGTATTCTTATTGATTCAAGCCTTGCCACGGGGGCATAGGTTTCATCAAAGTCCAATCCTTCTACTTGTGAATATCCTTTTGCCACCAATCTTGCTTTGTTCCTTGTTACAACACCGTCTTCATTTTGCTTATTGCGGAACACCCACTTGGTGCCCACAACATTCTTGCCTCTTGGTCTTTCTTCTAATGTCCAAACTTCATTTCTTGTGAAGTTGTTCAATTCCTCTTGCATGGCCATCACCCAATCCGAGTCCTCGAGTGCCTCTTCTACTCTAAATGGCTCCAAAGAAGAGACAAAAGAGTAATGTTCACAAAAATTGCAAACACGAGAACGAGTGATTACCCCCTTTTCTATGTCTCCAAGGATTTGTTCCACGGGGTGATCACGTTGCACACTTTGGTGCACTCTTGGGTGTGGTGGATGTGAGCTTGTTTGACCGCCATCTTGTTCAACCTCTTGATCATGCGATGTGGGTTCATCATCTTGTGCTTGAGCATGATCTTCATCACCAACTTCTTGATCTTGATCAACTTGATCATGATTTGTGCATGGTTGGTCTTGACTTGAGGGAGGAGGTTGATCTTGATCATTTTGTGGTTCTTGCGGTCTCACATCACCAAGTGCCATTCTCTTGATTGCTTGCCTAGGAGCCTCAACATCTGCATTGTTAATAACAACTTGCTCCCCTTGAGAGCCGTTAGATTCATCAAACGTCACGTCCCGTGAAACTTCAACACAACCGGTGGTTTTGTTAAAGACACGATAGGCGTGACAGTTTGAACCATACCCAAGCAAGAAACCTTCATCAACTTTAGGGGAGAACTTTGAAGTCTTGGGTTTCTTGTTGAGCATGAAGCATTTGCTCCCAAAAACTCGAAAATACGAGATGTTAGGCTTTTTACCGGTTAGTAGCTCGTATGGTGTTTTCCTCAAGAGTCGATGGAGATACAACCGGTTTGAGGCATGACATGCGGTGTTGATTGCTTCGGCCCAAAAACGGTCGGAGGTCTTGTATTCATCAAGCATGGTTCTTGCCATCTCTATGAGTGTGCGGTTCTTTCTTTCGGCCACCCCATTTTGTTGAGGTGTGTAGGGTGCCGAAAACTCATGCTTGATGCCCTCCTCATCAAGGTACTCTTCAACTTGAGTGTTCTTGAACTCGGTACCATTGTCACTTCTTATGGCCTTGATCTTCACTTCAAATTCATTTTGTGCTCTTTTCAAGAAGGTCTTGAGTACATCCTTCACTTCACCTTTATCACACAAAAAGAATACCCACGTGAAGCGAGAATAATCATCAACAATAACAAGTCCATATTTGTTACCGCCAATGCTAATATAGGCAATGGGACCGAAGAGGTCCATGTGAAGCATCTCCAACGGTCTTGTGGTTGTCACAATGTTCTTGGATGGATGTGGTGCTCCAACTTGTTTTCCGGCTTGACATGCACTACAAATTTTATTTTTCTCAAAGCAAACATCCGTTAGTCCAAGGATGTGACCGCCCTTTTGGAGTTTGTGAAGATTTCTCATACCGACATGGGCTAGTCGTCTATGCCACAACCATCCCATGTCGGACTTTGCAACTAAGCATGTGTCAAGTTTTGCTTTATCCGCGGTGAAATCCACAACATAAAGCTTTCCTTTGAGCACACCCTCAAAAGCAATCGAGCCATCACTTCTCCTTGAGACAATCACACCCTTGTCGTTGAACAAGCAATTGTAGCCCATTCCACAAAGTTGTGAGATAGACAACAAATTGAAGTCAACGTTATCCACAAGCATAACCTTCGAAAGTGAATGCGGAAAAGTTAAAGGAATGTTACCATAACCCAACACATAGCCTTTTCCGTTGTCTCCAAAGGTGATATATTCATTTCTTTCTTTGCTTGGCTCGAATGACTCGAACATTTTCTTGTCTCCGGTCATATGATTGGTGCATCCACTATCCACCACCCATGATGAGCCACCGGAGGAGTATTCCTACAAAACAATTTATGCTTTGTTTTTAGGTACCCAAATTTGCTTGGGTCCTCTCACATTAGTAACAAGTGTCTTGGGCACCCACACACAAGATTTGTGAGTCTTGTTGCGTGGCCCAACATATTTTGCATAGACACGACCATGCTTGTTTCTCATTAGCACATAGGTCGCATTAAAATCATAAAAGAGAGCACAAGAGGGGTTAGGCACATTAGCACGCGAATCATAAATAAGAGAAGATTTGTTAGTGTTCTTGATTTGCTTCTCCGTCTTGACTTGCTTCTTTTGGTGTCCACTCTCCTTGGTGAACTTGATGAATTCGGTGTCGTTCTTGTTGATTCTTGCATTGTGCTTGTCACCTTGCTTGTATCCAATGCCATCCTTCACATGTGGCCGTCTCACATTGGTGTATGCGCCCCTTGCATACTCGGCCTTGGCATCATCAATGGCCTTCATCTTCTTTTGTGCTTGTTGTTGAAGCTCTTGCACTTGCTTCTTCAAGTCACCAATGGTCTTGATGTTTCTTGTACAAGCTTCAACATCAATCTTGTTGCACCTAGTACATTCATTGCTAGATGGGGGGCAAGACGAAGATTGAGAGGAAGTAGTGTTACACTTAATTTCCTCAAATTGCACTTTGAGAGAATTGTGATCCTTTTGCAAGTCATCACACTTCTCTTGAAGTGACACATTTGTGACTTTAAGTGTCTCACTATTTTCTTCAACCACTTTGAGGGACTTTACCAAGTCCTCATTCTTCTTCCTCTCAACTTCTAGGAGCTTCTCAAGTTCAAGCACCCTTTGCTTCTCTTGAACAAGCATTTCCTCTTGTTTCTCAAGAAGCTCCTCTTGCCTCTCATTGGTCTCCTTTTCCTGCTCAATGATGTCCAACAAATCAAACATGTTAGGAATTTGAGAACTTCCATTAGCATTTACCTTAGAGCCCTTAGCCATCATGCACTTGTGTCCGGCGTCATCTTCATCATCGGTCAAGCTTCCAAACAAGGAGGAGTTGGTCGGTGTTAGCCCAATAGCAAGTGATGCAATGCCTCCCTTCTCTTCATCGGATTCCGACTCGGAGGAGGAAGATGATCCATCGGAGTTCCATTCTTGTCCAATGTGTGCTTCACCCCGACGGTACTTTCTATGCTTCTTGTATTTCTTGTCCCCCTTCTTGTTTTGCTTGTTCTTGTAGTTCTCCGGACACTCCGCCATGAAGTGACCTTTGTCTCCACAAATATAGCACTTGTTCTTGGCCTTCCTCAATTTGCTCTTGTCTTGGTCATTTTTCTTGGAGCTCCTTTTTGACATGAGCTTGTTGAACCTTTTCACAAAGAGAGCCATTTCATCATCACTATCATCATCACTCTCCTCAACCACCTTCTTTTTCTTTTCTTGTTCGGCATTAAGAGCCAAATCATTCTTGCTCCCACTAGCCTTTTCTTTGTCCTTGAGCAAAGCATTGATCCTATTCCCTTGGTCAATTTGCTGTTTTTGGGAGAGCACCTTCCCAATCACTTCATCGGTGGTGAAGTATCTAAAACCATCTTTGTCTCTTATGTTGGACACTATGTTGGCATCCCATGCTTGCAAAGCTTGTAGCAACCTTCTATTCACATCCAAGTCCAACACCTTCTCTCCAAGTGCTCTTCTCTTGTTTACTATTCTCATCATTCTATCATGGGCTTCTCTTGGCCCTTCATCCGACCTCATGACAAAGTAGTTAAAATCTTCTCTAAGCCCTTCTAGCTTAGACTCCTTCACACTATCAATGCCCTCATGAACCAATTCAAGCTTCAACCAAATTTGATGGGCATCCTCCATTCCGGTTATCTTCTCATACTCGGCGGAACTAAGCGCGGATACAAGAGCACTAGCCGCCGCCACATTGCACCTTACATTGAACAAGTCTTGTGCGGTTGGCTTGCTTCTACATTCCCACAAGAATCCATTTTGAGTTACATTTCTCACATTTTGATGCGTTGAATCCAAATGTAGTAGCATCTTTGTTTTCCAATGATCAAAGTATTGACCATCAAAGTATGGTAGTCTTCCGGATCCGGGTCCAATATGCTCATCTCTTCCATCACTATAGGAGTATGGTGTTTTGTTGTAGCTTATCGGCAAGGCACTAGGCACATCTCCACCCTGGGCAATCCCTTTTCCATTTCCATCTCTCGGCATCACCCGGTGAGGTCTCATGACCTCTTTCACCGGCTACCTTAGGTGGTGCTTCACCACTACCCGTTGCCTCTTTCTCATTTGCCATCTTTGATCTTCAAGCGGTGAGGCTTCAACGAAGATATCCGCTCCGATACCAATTGAAAGTCGCCGAGAGGGGGGTGAATAGGCGAACCTAAAATTTTCTGCGAAACAACACTAAGACGAAAACGTCAAATATCGGAACTTCCGGTAGGGTACCGGAACTTCCGGTGCAGGGTGATAAATGCGGAATTAAACCCTACACAATTCTAGTGTTTGCAAGAAAGAAAGGAACAACCCTATACAATTCTAGGAATTTAAAGGCACAACGGAAAACTAACAAGCAACCTAGTAAATTAAACAACAACGCGCAAGTAAAAGAGGGAGCATAAGAGACACGGATTTTTCACCGAAGTTCAAGCCCACCAAGGACTCTACGTCTCCTTTGAGAAAGTCCACCAAGGACCGGGTTTCTCTCAACCCTATTTCTCCCTCAAGTCACCACCAAGGTTGAGCTTGAGTTTTCCACTATCAAGGTCCCTTCCGGAACGGGCAATACAAACTTCTCGGCGTTACCACACAAGTTGGGAGCTCACGAGCACGCCTAACCGTCTAGGAGCTCAAAGCTCCAAGAGTAACAAATCCAAATCACAAGCTTGACGGGAGTGAAGATGCTCAAGAATGGAATCAAGTCTCTCAAACACTTGCTTAAAGTCTCTCACTCAAATCCTAGCTAAAGGATGGAATTTTTGCGTTTAGAGAGGATTTGGAGTAAGTGGAGTGAAGCTCAAGTGTGTGTTGGTTCGGAGTTGTGCAAGAGAGAGTGAATGGAGTGGGGGTGTGGCTTATATACAACAGCCCAAAAAGAGCCGTTGGCTCTGTCCGAAAACCCCGCACCGGAACTTCCGATAGCATATCGGAACTTCCGGTATGGTTCGAATTAGGGTTAGATCTGGATTTTTGGCCCGCCCGGAACTTCGGTGGAGTACCGGCGCTTCCGGTACGTAGGTTTAGGGTTGGAGAAATGGACCGCACCGGAGCTTCCGGTGCCGTATCGGAACTTCCGGTATGGCATTCTAGAGAGCTCAAAGCTCTCTGTTAGCCTACCGGAACTTCCAAGTACCGGGGACCGAACTTCGGTACCAGGGACCGGAACTTCCGGTATGGCTTTTTCCGAGAGCAAAACTCTCTCGTAAGCCTACCGGAACTTCCGGTACCGGGGACCGGAACTTCCGGTATGGCTTTTCCCGAGAGCAAAACTCTCTGTAAGCCTACCGGAACTTCCGGTACTGGGGACCGAAACTTCCGGTATGACTTTTTCCGAGAGCAAAACTCTCCGTAAGCCTACCGGAACTTCCGGTACCACACCGGAGCTTCCGATGGGTTCGTAAAGAATGGGTTTGGAGGGGATTTCTTGAGTTTGCGAGCATCTCCATTCTTAGCCACGTTTGTGATTTGCATCCCTCTTTGTAGTACGGCATCCCTATGACTCAAAGCAAAGAAATAAAGCGAGGTACAAGCTTTGAGAGGGGCCTTTTCCAAATTCTCCTTTTATTGCATTTCACATTTCTTTTCTCCTTTTTGATTGCTTGCTACACTTTCATGTGCTTTGGATATTCACTATACACATTCTCATGAAAGCATTAGTCCAAATTTAATTGTATTGATATCAATCATCCAAAATAAAATGAGGGGCCTAGATGCACTTTCATCCATCTAAACAAGCATTACGCGAATATTAATTATAATAAAACAATTACTAAATCAAATAATTACCAAGTATGAATATTAAGTATTTATACAAAATATAAGGAAACTAATATATTGCATAACATAATGTGCTAGAATTAATAATTATTAAATAATTACTAAATAATCTATTTACCATTATGAATATTATATATTTATAGAAAATATAAGGGAACTAATATATTGCATAAGACAATGTGCTATCATATATAAAAACCCACTATACAAATTATTATTAATTGACTCGAATATTTTAATAATTAAATCGTGCTTCTAGGGGTCTCTCTCAAGAGAGCATAAAATAGATCTTAAATTGATTGACATGAAAAAGACTTGTAAGACATGATTTTTTTGTATGCAACACAAGCACATGATATATGAGCTTATTATACACAACTCAAACCAACAACAAACCTACAAACATGAAGGAATTTGACAAATCGAAATCAAAACCTAGGTCAAATGGTAATCCAAAATTCTCCATGATTACAACACTATAGTAACAAATAATACATGGGATAAGTTTCCCTTACCACGGAGAACAAATTTCTGCAAAAAAAACGAGATCAAAACCTTCCCCCTCGGTTTTCATTTTTTTGCTCAATTTTCGAGCCGCCACACTTGGACCGAGCTCCTGTTCTGTCCGAACGTGGCTTTTATACTGTGCAACACAATAGCCACGGTTCACTTCTTCAACCGTGACTATAGAAGAAACTATAGCCACGGTTGGTGACGTGGACCGTGGCTATTGGTGCAGGCCACTATAGCCACGGTTCACAACGCCAACCGTGGCTATAGTGGCTTCTATAACCACGGTTCGAAGGTCGCCAGCCTCGCCACCTACTGTAGCCACGGTTTATTTTCTTTGCCGTGGCTACTTCATTTTGGGTGGCGTGGCTATAGCGAGTTTTTGTTATAGTGTGAGGTCTTGTTGTCTAGTTAAGCCTTCTTCATTGTAAGAGTAACAATAAATGACTAATATTTTCGAAGAACTGAAAGATATGACGTCCTCATAAATAATTTAGAACTGTAGTTGATTAAAGGTTATGTGATATCTGTTCTTTTTATGTTAATGTGAACTATTCAGTGCAATCTTGAATAATCCATTCTTGTTGGCTGCACTGTAAATCATCTGTTGTGATAGAAAACTTGGGGACTTTTTTGGCAAGTGGTGCTCTGACGAAGCTTTATACCTATCATTAAATAAAAAAATCACGATAACTGTGATTCCCAAAATCTAATTTTAAGATTATTCTATGTGTTCTGTATGTGGCAATCCATTCGGTTTAAGGCTGATTTTTCATATACCAACATTTCTGACATGCAAATGGTAGTTCCAGTAGCTATGGGCAAGCCTGTTATGGAAAATATCAGATATGTGGATCCCTCCCTGCTAAGATCTTTTTAACATTGACCAACATTTTCTGTTTATTTCTCCAGGTCCATTAGTGGGCTTGGCAGTGGTACCCATTGATCTTTCAGACAACTTTATCATCGTTATTCTAATGTAGTAAGGAAATCATCAGTCAGGCTACATATTCAGTGATAGTTCTTTTTTTTACCTATGGCAACCATTTTGTCACTTCGGTTGATTCCTGTGGGAGAGGATGAAAAAAATGACATTTTTACATCAGGTGTTGAGCAGTGATTGTACCATCATTTGCATATCAATCCATTGTTTATTACCCACTAGCAACAACACTTGGATGAAAATTCAATGACAAGAAATTTAAGAGTCTGCCAATTCCCATAAGTCATGTGGGTAACATGATGGAAATAGCCAAATGCATTGTTTTATTCTGTCATAGCTGCAAAACAAAATTATCAGAATTTCATGTTCCCTTTGTATTTTAGTTGTATTATGCCGTGAGCGTTGGATACTACGTAAAATAGTTCCACAAAACTGGACTCTAACGCTTATGTTTTTGTTGCATTTTCTTAACCTGGCTTAATGCATATTAGCTATGCCTTCTTATATTTGTATAATTTCTTTGGACGATAAACCTTGGTGAGTTAGTCCTACTGAATTCACAACAGTACTTTTGAATGGTTATGCTATCTACTACTGTCATAATCATAGCATAATATTCGTAAAAACTAAATATTGTCTCAATTCTGGACCAATACAACCAGGTAGGCGATGGAAAAAAAAGAAACAAGAAATACCTTACTATTAAATGCTGTTTCTTAAGCATTGCGTGAAAGACCATTAATCAGCAATGATTGGTTCTTGCAGACTTTGTTTACCTTCCAACTCAGAAGTCCTACCACCCGCCCGTAACTTTATAGGAATTCAGAGAGAAACAGTCAGAATCCTGAACCGATCTATCGCTAGCATGAGGCATGAACCACGGATCAGAGAATTTGGTGTAATGTTTGTATCCGGCGCGCCGAGTCATACTAGTAATTTCATTTTCAGCTCTTCCGCCACATTGTAACTTTGCATCCAGATCCTTCACGATGGAAATAATTTTGTTGTATCCTTCTATCATTTTCATTTTCCTTGCATTTGTGAATTCTCCCACCCATAACCATAAATTATGTCATTGTTGGGGCCATTAAAATCGATTTAGGTCACCAAACTGATGGAAAAATGCAAGGTATGGGAAGAAAGTTCTCTAAATAAATTTAGGACTATGTGCTTCCACAAGTTTTGGTGCATTGTGTCTTGTAGGTAAAAACATGGCAAAAAGGTCATGAAATATGGAAAATATGGTGGGACTGCCGACCGGCGACCTTCCAACCAATGCCACGAGCAAACCGGGCTGGCAACAGGTAGCTCAGTCAGTACTGCCGCTCGGCAGGGCAGACGGGTGCCCGACAACCCGGGCAACCCGGGCAGATAGCTATTGGCCAATAGCGGCCGCCGCCCGGCAATGCTGATAACTAGGTGGGCAAGTAGTTACCTAAGCAAGGTGTTGCTTCACACTAATTCACTTGGGCAATCAGTGTGAAGACTCGAGCTACTAGGCGGTCAAGCGGTTACCTAAGGTGTTACTTCATACTGATTCACTCAGGCAAAATTAGGCCTACCCCGATGGGAATCAGTGTGAAGCAACACCTTGGAGCCATTTCCACTAACTTGTGCCACTTAGTGTAGGTTAGTCTAGTTTGGGAGTTAGAGTCTAGTCCAAGGCATTGCCTTGGTCTTCACTTTGGTCTTGAAGTTTTGATAGGTCTTCATTGTATCATTTGACATGTCCTTTATTTAATATATTTATACTCCTTTATTTATATCTTAGTCTCAACTTTGCTCTACTTTAGTTATTTATCTAATTGTGTATAGTTAGTCGTACCTTTATCTTTCTCCTATACGTTTACGGGATCCTAGGCCAGGATTTAGTTAAGTCTTTTGCTCTCATTTGAGTTTAGGACTTAGTTATTTTCTGGTTGTTTTTTTTTTTTTGATAAAGCTTGCAAGAGAAGTACTAGTGCTTGCGTAGTCCTAGCGCATAAGTAAAAGCTAGTTTGTTTTGCATACGTCCCCACGGATGCGTGCTAGGCGGTGAGTGGTGATAGCTTCGTCTGTCCTTTGAAGTCCAGAATGTGCCTCATTTAGCATGGCTAGTTCTCAATCTCTACGTAAGGAACTTACATGCTCTAAAGTAAACTATCGGTAAGATTTTTAGGAAGCACCTATCTTTTTCGTGTGAGCCTTTGGCTGAGCAATTACATGTTTTGTGAAAAAATATGTAGGATCACTAGTAGAAATCGTGACATCTATGACGAAACATTAGAACACAAAACCCAAAATGTCATAAAACACAATGCCGTCTGCGGCAACGATTTGTGACAACTTAGATTCGTCATAAAACTACAATATGTGACACGTGTACGGAATGTGGGTCCGACATTCCAACGTGACAACGATTTGAGTTTGCCAGGCCCACATGTAAGTCATCTCAGTACATGGCACTATGTTGGGTCCACCTGGTCCACAAGTAACCTTTTATAGTCCAACATGGCACTATGGAACCGCCCGGTCCACAGATAAGTTCTATCTTCCATCGTGGCAATGGGTTTGCTGGTCCGCGTGTCAGGTTTGTAGTTCCGACGTGGCATCGTGGTGGGGCCTGCCTGGTCCACATGTCGGCAATGGTCCCGCTCGTTCAAGTCTGTGCGGTAAAACTCTCACCGTGCCGCGGCTGCCAGGTTTCGAACCCGCGACCTGACACAACGAATGGAAAGACTTCCCACCACGCTACGATAGCCTCTTGGTAGTCTAGGTGCTATTTTTTTGGTTTTATCAACGGGTTGCGGTCATTTGCCCTTAGCGGACCAGGCCTTTTCTGGGTTAGTAGTCAAGCCCATGTGGACCGGGGCTTAGTGATCTCCGTTATCCAAGGCTGAATACAATTGAGCCACATATTCTAAAATTCACCAATTCCAATGGGCAAATGACTTAATACTCAATAATGTACCGAAATGCAACAACAATTTGAAGTAACAAAGACATCAACAGTTCCATTCAAATGAAATCAGTTAAAACATAGCTCAATCAAATTTACATACATTGTTGTGTTTTTACAATTACATCAACCGATAGCACAAAACAACAGTCACAAGGAATTGTATGACTAACACTACATCCTTCCAGGTCAGAAGTAGCCAATCTGGACCATGTTTCTTGAGCAGCTTGTTGTCACAAATAGTCATCTAACTATGAACAGGATCAACCAAATGGTTTATGTTGAATTCCCGAATGGCATCCTCATATGTTGGATACTTTCTGTAGCATGAGCCAGGATATCCATTCACTTATTTCTCGCATTCTTGCCAACTTAAGTATACTACAGGTCTTCTTCCTACGAAAACATCATGCCACCAAGGTCTCTACATCAAAACAACAAGGTGTTCCTCCATAAATACTTTGAGCAGCAAGAATTGAGCATGAATCACATATCTACCAAGAAAACGGAGGGGAAAGATCATGACGTTAGGAAAGGGAGGGGCAAAGACCATGAATCACCGTCGATGCGGGAGGAAGCAATTAGTCCGCTCGCAATAGGCCCCGTCGATGCATAAGTCGATGCATGGTAGCGGACGGCCATCGAAGAACGGCGATGGACTCGTTGGAGACGGTCGGAAAACGGCGGTGAATCTAGAGTCAAGTTGGTGACGGTTGTGGATGGGGATAAGTTTTGAAGCAACTACAGGCCCTGTCTATAAGGTTACAATGGACATTTTCCACGGTCCGAGGAAGGCCTAAATGATAGTTGGGCCACAACAGCTATGCATCCCACAAAGGAAATGCAGGCTAGAAAGGCAATCGATTGCAGCCCACACAATCCAACGTTGAACGCATGAAGTCAATCATTTTATACAACAGCACATGAAATAGAACAAAATTAATGCACAAACAATATAAGTTAGACATAAACAACATAAATGTAGATCTGCATAATTAAAACTTAGTTCAACATAAATAGAGTTCCACACAACATAGTTTAAAAGTAAAAAACAACAACATAAGACATAAAGAACTCCTTGATCGGGACGACGATGACGACGGCGAGAGAAGAAGCGATCGAACATCAAGAAGACGGTGCCTTGAGTGTCATCCAACCCTCGTTCCTAGCGATACGACGGTGGTGGATGTGCTTCTTGTCAGCGTGCTCGTCGGAGTCGCTGGATGTCGCGACGGTAAGGACGTGGTTATTCTTGCCGGCATAGTCCAACTCCCGTTGCTTCTTGCCGAAGCAAATCGGGCAGCGGTAGATGTTTCGGTCGTCCTTTGCCTTGTGGACGAACTTGATGTGTAGGTCACGACCCTTTGGAATGCGGCGGCCCTTCTGTTTTTCCTTGTTGGGTGACCTTCCGATGTGGGGGAGCAGGAGCGGGAACGGCAGCCGGCGCGGGCGGCTAGCGATGGCGGAGAGGGCGGACGGCGGCGTCGGAGCCGGTGAGGAAGAACGGACGCGAGCTAGCAACACCGTCGGAGACGGCGAACTGGTGCGAGCGCGTGGTGACGAAGATGGCGAGCGCATTGTAGCGGCGGCCTGCCTCGCCGTGGGGAGCGTCACCACGAAGGGCCCGTCGGGAGCATCACCGGCGCCGTTAGAGGCGGAGGCGACGAGGAGCGGAATGATGAGCCGGCCTGCATATATATAAAATCCATTGTTAGATAAAGTGAATCTACTGAGAAAATAGCACCTAGACTAAAATTATAGCCTGAAGCTAACATTATTTAAAACAACCCTCGCGCATCTATAGCCTAAAACTAACATTAAAACAACCCTCGTGTGGGCATGAGATGATGAATAGGACAAACAAAATTCTCCAAAAAAACATGAATCATTCATAAATAAGCAGATCTACTACAATACTAACTAGAATTCTACCCAAAATCTTTGGAACCATGATATTTAACTAAAATGAAGCAAATCTAGCCTAATTCTAGAACACACAAAACCCCTATGTACGAACGGTGAGCGGGGATGAACAGTGACTCACCGAGGATGAGGAGTGTGAGGAGTTTGCCTAGACTCCATTGACGAGAGGGAGGGCTACAACCGCGATGAAGGAAAGGATAGCGAGGAAGGTGACTAGAGTAGAGGCTAGGAAGGCTATGTGCCCCTCTATTTATAGGCGTGGAAGAGGAGGAGTTTCTGTTTCGCGGCGAGAAAGGGGAGGCAAGACCCGTTGGGCCCGTGACCATTGGACCCACTATTCGGTGAAATTGTAAGTGAGGCGAGGGTACGTGGAAGGTGCGAGTCCGGTGGATGTGCGCACGGAGGTGTAGTCCGGTGGTGGGCCCGCACGTCCCATCGCCTTCCCATCGCGGTGAACGGTTCTACTTCTAACCAAGCGGTACCACACGTCATAGAGAGGCGAGACGGTCAATTCGCGGTCGTAGCACCACTCAAGGCACCGCCACAAACGGACACTCCCAGCGGTTAAGGCATCGCTCCAAGGGCCACGTCGCCGGGAAAGCCCCGACGGTCAAGCGGTCAAGCTCCTATATTCTTTCCGAGAGTTTTGGCGATAAACTTCTATTGCACTTTTTTTTTCATATTTATTCTCCCATTTTTCGGCGATAATGTTTACGAGATTGTGTACACACGTTCACTTTCCCGGGATGAGCGGCGCGTTTTGGAGTTTTACTTGACACTCGAGTTTAATTATTTTTCAATTAATCAGAAAGTACTTTTGAACATTATTTCAACACATAACGACATGCTTGAGACCGATAATTAAACAACAAATATAAAGTACCGTCGAGCGGAGAGACGACGGGGGAGGAAAGATGAAGGGTTAACCGTACCTAGTTTACAACCAACCACGCCTAGGGTTCCTCTCGCCTCCGTCGCTAGGGTTCCTCCGCCGCCGCCGCATTTCGGGCCCCCTCATCCCCTCCCTGCGGCGTCCTCGCCGGCGGTGAGAAGGAGAGGGAAGCCCCCTACCCCCTTCTCTTTTCCTTACTGTTAGTAGTTTAGTTGTTTGCTTGATGTTTCTCCCGCTGGCGAAATGCCGCTCTTCCTCCCTCTACCTCCTGGCCGCCTTGCTTGCTGCCCTCGAGTTCCTACTCGTCGCCGGCGATGCGTTTCCCCTCCTCGGTACCCTGGAGCTACAGGTGACAATCAATAAAGTAGTAGTAGGTCGTCATCTTTCCTCCCCCGTCATCTCTCCGCTCGACGGTGTCCTTGACGGTTGCTTCGATGCCGGATCCATGGCCTACCGGCCGGGATCCGGCGGTTCTCGGCCCGTCGACGGCTCCGTTGACCTCTCCCGTGCCGCCCTCCCTTACCACACTCATCCGGGCGCCCCTTTCCCTTCCCTCTCCACCTCGCCGGGCCGCCTCTCCACCGCAGCCACCTCCCCGAGTCTCCTCGCCGACGCCCCCCAACCCGCCGTTCGTACCGGATCGGGCGCTCCACCACCGGATCCGCACCTTCGGTGCGGGATCCGAAGGTGATGGCACCGGATTTGGCCCCTCCGATGCCCCCACCGCGCCGCCCCTCTAGTCCCACCCCCGTGGGTTCTTGGAGCCGGCGCACGCGTCGCTGCGGTGGGAGGGCTCCCCGCGCTGCTGCCTGCAGCAAGCCTCCCGGAGCCAGCCGCTGCTCCGCCGGATCTCGACGCCGACGGGCCCGACGGCGTCGCGGCAGAGCTGCCCCGGGCCATGCGTGGGTGGTGGCCTGTTCGGGGTACTCCTGGCCTCTGCGCTGCTGGGATTGATGCCCATCCTTTGGGTTCAACCCTGGCCTCTCCGGCCCGTTTTAGCCCACGGGCCCACCTGGGTCCGGTGGCTACCGGCCCTCGGGGCATGGAGGCCCAATTGGCCTAGGATCTTCATGGTGTTTCAGCATCTTGCCCTCGAGTCAAGAACAGCATGACCCGGAGTTAGCTGTCACATCTACACCCACCTTGGGAGTCAACGACACCACCCTTATGCGTCTCGGTGAAGATACAACTTCATGCCAAACACTTTAAGACGAACTTTCACGCTGGTGTCGAACTCCTACCTCAACCTCCACAAAAATGCAGTGGAGGCCCTCCCGTCCGATCGTCTTCGGACCGTCGATGCCGCCGAGCTGTGCTAACAACATTCCTGTTGCCGAGCTGTTCATCCTTGCACCATTCACATGATACGCTTAATGTGTTACTGTCTTAGATTCACTTGTGTATTGGTGCGTGTCCTTGATGTTGGGCACTGTGTTCAGCACCTTTCTAAAAGGTGTCTATGTAATCCCGGTACCACAAATTAATATATTTTCCCATTATAAAAAAAGTTTCTTGGACCATATAATTAAACACACTACTAGCAGAACATTTTTTGAACAATAACATGCATGCACAAAAAAAATATTACACACACTAACACACATATATATAACATGCATTCACAAATAAGACATAGTAGCATAATGTTACCATACATAATAAGGTTCAACAACACAAAACATAAAGTTCACTGACATAACACAGAAAAACATAAAAAAACATGACCCCTAATCAACTATGATGTCAACTATGATCGACAACGATAACGACTAGAGCTCGCTCGCTCGGGCACTCCTAGATCCAGCGCGTGTCCTAAGCAAGCTTGCGGTCCTCCTCGATGTTGATGTGCCAGCCACGCTTCACCCCGTTCGTGGCCACATCATTGAGAATCTCCACGGTATGGTTCCACAACTCGTTCATCTTTTCTGCCTGGAACTGGCAGACGGGGCAGCGGTACCACTCCTTCCCGGAAGGCGTGGATCACGGGCGGATGCTATAATGGTCGGGCTAGTCGTCGTTGTCCTCGTCATCGTCGTCGTTGTAGATGTCATCGTCCTCATCGTTGTTGTTGCTGCTCTTCGCTGCGGTTTAAAGGTTGGGACCGTCGGCTTCACCGAGCCAGTAGCGGCGGAGACGGACGACTCCACCAGCGGCTGCAGATGACGACGGTCCGGTGGTGACGGGCGCAGCCGCGACGACAGGTGCGGCCAGCTGCGATAGCGTGGGGACGACGACGACAGGCTGTGACGCCGGTGCCACCACCCGAGCCCGCCTCGATGACAGGGAGCGAGACGACAGTGGGGACCTGCTACGCCGACGGGAACCTCCGACGTGCATTTACTAAATATGCAACCGTTATTAGAAAAACTAAATGATTTCCCTCGCATTACCAAATCTACCAAAGAATGACAACTGAATTGACCTACTGCATCATTAGATCCAATGAATCTACCAAAGAATGACCAAAATCGCATCATTAGAAACCCTCGCGCGGGATGAATGCTAATGAACGGTACAAAATCTTTTCCCAAAAACTTGAAATCTTTCGCAACTAGACAAATCTACTGCAATACTAGGTGAAATCCTTCCCTAAATGTTCCAAGATGATGTGATTAAACCTAATCGAACCAAAACTAGCCTAATCCTAGCAACATACAAAAACCTTAGATATAGGTACAAATGACGTTCTAGCGGAGCTGGAGTTGATGACCACTCACCAACGACTAGCGTCCGGATGAAGCCATCGTAGCGTAGCAGCGAGAGAGAAGGTGGCCAGATGAAGGCGGCAGAGCGCAGCGGTGAGAGAAGTTGCATAGGCGAGAGAGGAGGCGAGAGGCGAGAGAAGTTGGGAGAGTGACCAACAAGGCCGAAGACTCTGGTTTATAGCTTCCGAGTGACGAGCAGGGGGCACCTGTGAGAGAAGTTGGGAGAGTGTAGACGAACAGGGCCTCCTCCAACACAGACTCACCGACGGATGGGACCTCCTGGGAACCGGGCCCTTATGTCATTCACGAAGTTGGAATCCGACAGGACGTGGGAGGCATGGAGAGTGGGTGAAGGCTTCGATGTTTCAGCTTACGAGGGTGGGCTTCGTGGACCGTTTTTGCTTTGTGGGCTGGGCTTATAAGCCAGTTTGGGCAAGCCAAAACCAAACCTTTTGCCATGGACCTTGACAATACACAATCACACTAATTTTTTGAACAGAAAACAAATAGACATCATGAATGACATGAATTAATAACACAATGGACAATTCCAACATTTCCTAGTTTTTACAACAATTGCACACATAGTCAGGTCCAAACAACATGAAAGAACTACCATATCATATATCATCATCGTCGTCGTAATACCCGTCGTCTACACATAAATACGCATTGTCGCTATCTCTGTCACTCAAATACTGTTGTATGGCGTCATCATCTTTATCATCATCTTCAGACAGGTCGATTTTGCTCTTTCTTCTTATAAGGTCCTCAAAGCTAGCTTCAATGAGAGCCTCGTCTCCATCCTGCACACGGTGCGTCAACTCACGATGCTCAAGTCCATGCACCGTATGCTCTGAATTAGAAGAGTACTCATCTTGCACACCAACATCATTTTCAGTTAGATTATAAGTGGACCTATGCTCAAATTTCAGCATGCACAACTCTCCATCCCTTGTCCACTTTCCCATTAGAATTGTCATGCAAGTAAAATATTTTTTTGACTGATGTGCGAGAATGTAAGGATCAGATTTGTACCAATATGACTGAATGTTGTTGGACTTGAAATGGGCATCAGTTCTAAGGTCGACAGTCTTGCCAACTTGATTGTACAAATCACATCTGAAAATAACCACTCGTCCGGTGGATGTTGAGGCTAGAGCCATGTTGCAACTGGATAACCTCCCTAAGCACACCGTAGTAATCTATCTCTTGTCATTCATGTGTGCCCTCGGTTATGACTATTGAATACTTACCATATGAGTATACATTACTCGGTAGAATAATTCATGAAGGACATGGTGGCACATTGAAGACGTATGACCGTTCGGGAGGGCACACATAGTGGAGTCCGACTGGTACAAGATACCGAGAGGGTTCCATATACCGGTATGGAAACAGAGGCAAACAACAAGACCGACTTAATCCCCAACGAAAGTACAAGACCGACCGAGTAGGACTCCGAATTGATAAGGAAGTTTAGAGATAGAGTTTCTAAGTATGTAAATCTTGTAACCGACTAGGATTTTCCATGTAACCTTGCCTCCCGGATATATAAGGCGAGGGCGGAGGCCCCTACGAGGACAAGTCCTAGAAGTTATGCAATACCATTACTGCTAAGGCAATACAAAACATACATGACGTAGGGTATTACTCTCGATTAAGGGGCCTAAACCTATCTAAACCTCTGGTGTGTTCTTGTGTTGCACCATCGAGTTCCTGGTTCATGAGGGGCAAGGGACCCCGACGAGATTTTCGGTGACCTCAATGGCATCTACAATCGACTTTGACTTCGTTCCAGGCATCAAGATCCGCTACTGGTCTCTTGAGTTCGTTCTACGACGACAAGCAGCCGCTGCAACGACGAGTGACGACCAATGAAGAATGACGATGATCACCGTCGCAACGACGATTATGATCGGTGCTGCCTCGATGACGACAATCGTCCCGCGACGACGACGATGAGAGGTGTTGCAGAGTAAGGACCACCGCCGCGATGATGACAATCGCCTCGGCGACAACGACGAGCGATGTCGTGGGGCGATGATCACCGCCGCAACGACGACGATGACCGGTGCTACAGAGCGACGACCGCCATCACGACAACGACAACCGGTGTCATGAAGCGATGACCGGTGCAGAATGACAATGATCACCGCCGTAATGACGATGACGATCGGTGTTGCCACGATGACAATAATCGTCGTCGCGACGACAATGATGAGAGGTGTTGTAGAGCAACGACCATCGTTGCAACCGCGGTGACGATGATGACGAGCGGTGTTGCACAGCGACAACCACCGCAGCGACGACGATGGACGACGACGACAAGCAATGTCGCAAGGCAATGATCATCGCCGGAACGACGACGACGATCGATGCTGCAGAGCGATGACCACCATCACGACAAGGATGACTTGCGTCGCGAAGCAACGACCGATGCGAGAATGATGATGATCACCGTGGCAACGACGACGAGGATCGGCGCCGTCGCGATGAGGACAATCGTCGCCGCTACGACAACAACAAGAGGTGTTGTAGACCGCTGCCGCGTCGACGAGCGGTGTTGCACGAGCAACGACCACCGCCGCGACGATGACAACTCGCCCCGATGACGACGATGAGGAACGTTGCAAAGCGATGACCGTCACCGTGACGACGACGACGAGCGGTGTTGCGGTGTAGACGACCGTCGCCATGACGACGACCGGAGCAAGAACAGCAACAACCGAATGGAGTGGTGGAGGGTTAATTAAAGGTTGTTTGGAAAACTAGCCGTTGGAGCTGTCAGCCTCTCGGCAGCCTAACCGGGTTGCCTACCCGGACAGACCGACCCACGGATCGAAGATCACGAGGTGCTTGTTTAAGCGAGACACAAGATAATACAACATCCGATCGAGTTCAAATATGACATAGCGGAAATTAACATCATTTTACATCGAGTTTAATGCAGCGGAAATTAAACCGAGTTCAGTTTTGAAAATGCGAAAGAGGAAGCGATAATTAACGTCTAACAAATATACATCTCGACGATACATGCGGTGGTTATTAATCCGAGCCCATACGGATAACCACGTAGCCAATCACAAGCAGCGGCAAGGCTAGGCTTCCCGGTGAGAAGACCAGCCCTCCGGGATCTGCAAGCCCCGAGGCGATACACCAACGAGCAAATCATATGCTTCATTTGTATTACCTAAAAAACAACATAGGCACAAAGCTTGAGCAACTAAAGCTCAACAAGACCGACCCGTCAAATGGTTCACAAAACCGACTCCTAGACATGCAAGGCTCGGAGGAGTGTACTGATTTTCAGGGTATAAAACAGCGACTAAGCGGTGGATCCTTACTTTCAATATTATTGCCAAGTTTAATATTAGATAAATAAATTCAGTGATCATGGAAGAGAAACATAAATACAAGTGTAGCATGAATATATTAAAGTAACCTCATCAATAACAATAACCGAGCAAGTACCATTAGCATTTAGAATTTAAATTCAAGTTATTTCTACGATGTGACTCGGTGAACAAGCGGGTACTCATTACTGCGAGGGACGGTGATACGTATCAATTTACACCAGCTGGGAAAAACTCGAAGCACACGACATACGCATCATTTAAGAACACGTATCTCAACCTTTCACAAAGGTGTCATTCAAGCGGTGTAACAACCCACGGTAAGGCAATGCATTTCATGGCATTCATGAGCATGTCATCATATTTTATTTGTGAGATCATCATGCATGTGATAATAATCATAAGCATAAAATATCAAATTAATTATAGAATAAAGGAAATGATAAGGAGAGATGAAATGAAAGGGAAAATTCAAGTTTAACATTTTCTATGGTTCAAATATCACAAATTAAGATTTATGAAAATTTACTGAAAATATTTTGTCATGTAAAAATAATTGCGAGAGAATGAACAAAGTCTCTTTATTTAATTCAACTATGAATTTTTAATCCGAAATTTATTTGGAAATTCTACTGGGACTTAATAGGAAATATGCCTAAAATCTTCTCAGTTACACCCCTGAATTTTTGTGGAATTTTTAGAGCGTCGGAAGGTTGCTTTTTAATTAAACGAAGCCCGGGGGTTTTATGCAAAATGACCACGACCCCCTGTCGGCCCCTCTTCTTTCTCTCTCTCTTCGGCGTCTCGGCGCCGCCGCCGGCCGGGCCGCCTGTCCGGCCGTCGCCACGCCACCCCGCCACGCAGCAGCTCGGAGCCACGCAGCTGCCGGCCGGGAACCGCCTCGGGAGGGAAATAAAAGCCTCGCCGGCTCCCATTTCTCCTCCTTTTTCCCCTCTGTTCTCCCCTCCACTTCCGCCCCCTCCGGAGCCTCGCCGCAAGGCCGCTCCGGCACCCCTCCATCCGAACCACCACCGGCCGGAGCTCCGCGAGTCACGGCAAAGCTTCCCAAGCCTTTCAATTCGCTTGAGCTGCCCTGTTCCGTCGAAGCGAAGCCGTTCTCCCCGTCGGACCGTCACCGTCGTCCATCACCGCGGCTCCAAATTCATCAACTCCGGTGAGCCTTCGTTCGTTTTCTTGGTTCGGGATGATGCGCAACCCTTTGCTCTCTGTTCTTAGTCACTTACTACCGTATCTCGTCCACGAGAGGCGAGTAATCGACGATCTTCTCCAACTCCGGCCGTCATCGTCCGCCACACCACGGTGAGCACCCCTCCCGGGCCTTGCTCATGTACTTTCGAGCCCACAACGAGCATGCGCATGCTCCGTAGCCCGCGCCGGCGAGTTTTCCCGGTTTTATGGTCCGTGTCGAGCTTGCGCCGTCGCCGGAGGATGCGCTCCGGTCGGACCTCGCCGCCGGCATGCTTCCGGCCGAGCTCATGCTCCGTCGTGTGCACCGGAGTGTTCCCCGCGTCGTGTGGGTGCTTTAGGTGTGTGCGCGGCGAGCTTTGGCTCACCGGCGGTCAACTCCGGTGACCGCGCCGCCGCGAGCCCTGTCACCGGGGTGGAGCCACACCGCGGGCCACACGCCGTGGGATCGCGTGTGGCTACGCGTGATCGGGTGTGGCCAACCCCGTGGCCCTCCGTGTGGCCGGAATGGAATTTAAATTTCCAAAATTCATAGAAAATTCAATAAAATTCAGAAAAATACCAAACCAACTTTGTCAGACTCGGAAAAATGAAATCTATCCATTTGTGAAATAAAATAATTATTTTGAATAAATTTATCTATAATATGAAATTAATCACCTTTCTTTAATAAAGGGAAGCTATTATCTTATGTAAATAAAATGTTTAATTATGAAAAATAATTCTAGTTAGTAAAGGAGATACTATGAGACGAAATTAATAATGAAATTATTTTCCGAAATTAAACTTAAAGTGTATCATTATTTAAATGACCCCAATGTATTAACCTTTAATTACTTAAGTTAATTATTACTTATTGATAAATAAATCAGATTACAGTGTTAATTATTAAACTTAAGTAATTAGTGACCGTAATTAAGTAAATAAAGAAAACAAAATTTATTAATAATAATCTTAATTAAACAAGTGTTAATCGGCATAATTAATTGTTAATTAATACTTAATGAGCATACTTATCTTTAATCTATCCATGAACTAAAATGATTAATGCACTCTTGCATACTTTCATCATGGGCATTCATACATACATGTTGTGATTCGCGATGCACTCGCTGGTCGACTAGGTTACGAAATAATCGAGTTTCCACCCGAGGCGAGTCGAGAGCCGGGATTTCGAAGTCGACCCAGCCGCCGAAGAAACTAACTTTGAACAAACTCAAGGCAAGCCCCGGTGCATCCTACCTATGTTTTTAATTATTTTACTTTATCACATAGTATAGTTATGCTTGTGCATTAGGTGTTAGGGTTTGGTTGAAACCCTAGATGCATTATGGTAGGTTTCCGTGTGTTCTCTTTATACTTGGTACAGGTAGCTCAATAGAGGCTAAGCTTAATTCATAGTCGCAACGGTAGATGGTTAGGGCACTTAAAGCATGGAGGCTTTAAGAGTTTGTGTTGACACTAAAGATGATGAGAGTGTTAATGAAGTTGAGACCGGACGGGCCCCGTAGGAGAAAGGGCAAGACGGAGATGAGGTCTTGCAAGGTGGTAGCCCCGTCCGTGTCGGTCAAGGACCGTACCGTTGTCGGCTTAGTTGAACAAGTTTTGAACGTACCGTGCTACATGCTGGTGTCATGGGCCCGACAAGCTGATGTACCCTATCACCCCGAGAGATGTAGCGTAGCCAACTCTCTTTATCGGTCTGTTAGTGAGAGGATAGTCTCACAGGAGGGAGATGGGTCGACCACGAGGGAAGTCGTGGCTTCGCCATACTCCGGGGAGTTTGGAAATGGCTAGTCTGCTGTCGGTGCTAGCGGGAAAGGTTGTCGTATACGATCGGTGTGAGGCGTATACGTCGTGTAGTCGGGTTTTGCCAGCTGGTATAAATCGATTCGAATCGCTGTCCCTCGCAGTAATGAGTACCGCTTGTTTAGCTCGTCACATCGTAATAAGTTTATGGAAGATGAGGAAAGATGAGGGTTGGAAGGATAAAGATCTATTATATCTTGTGTTGGAAACTTGATTGAATAGAGCTAGGTTGCAAACACCTTGGCTAATGAACATAACCTCGAGCTAAAATATTGAAAGTAAGGACCCACGCCTTAAAGCTGTTTTTCGCAAAGGAGTAAACCCCACAGCCGGAAAGCCTTTGCATTCTAGGCGTCGGCCTTAGCGTGCCATATTGACGGGTCGGTCTTGCTGAGTATTAGAATACTCAAGGTTTGTTCGTTACCTTACGAGGGAATGAGTCGTGTTATCACGACTTGTACGGCAGTTTTCCCGAGGAGGAGCGAGTGTCCTGAGGGAGGTTCCCTTCGGTGGGAACGTATCCCCACACCTTGAAGAGAGAGGACCGTGATGTACGAAGGGCTCGGTGCATCACGTCGTTTCGTCTTATGTATGATGAGTTGTAACAGAATAAGCTTCCGCTGAATACTCGTAGGATGTTGACACTTCAATAAATGTTATCTTTCCGCTGCACGAATGTTGTAGTTTGAAAACTTGGTTGTATTATACCATGATGTATATATTTTGGCTTGTATGAGATGATGTTTCTGTTGTAACTCGCTTCGTCGAGTGTCCCTCTGTTTCGATTCCTGGTGGTCCCGAAGGGGATGTCACAAGCGGGAAGGGTACCAAATCTCCAAAGTGGCCAGCAGCTCATCGGTAACGTCGTGAGCCTACTACCCACTCCTTGCGCGGGCACAACGACCGAAGACCAGGGTTATCTTCCATAGTACAACATCCGAGTGCTACATAAGCTTATTAGTCCCCAATAAAACTAGCATGTACTCGGTACAGTCCAAAACTTGTCCGAAGGGGCCAACAACGATACGGTCCTCAACCGACACGGACGGGGCTACTACCTTGCAAACCATGCCCTCGCAAGGCACATGTGCTTGCCCTTTACTCTACTCGACCCGTCCACGTCTCAACTTTTCGTTGTTTACACGAACGGTCCGCCACCTTGCGAGACAAGCCCTATCCAGGCCCTTGCCTTCGCTCTTTCCAAAACAGACTCGTTCGGTTCCATTTACTTAAGCATGTGATTAACAACTTGTTCTACTAACATTTGAGTAATTGACCTTGTGTACCATTGATCCCGGAATTAAGCGTAGCAAATATTCTAGTAGGCTAACCGTGCCAGTATAACATCTACATAGGATTCATCTGGGGACAATGCAAGTGGATTTTCAGCCAAATACCTAGACTTAATGCACAATACATTCTAGACAGTCTAGCAGTTGTGATACTGAAAATGACATGATCACATTTGCAAAGGTTCTGTACATATGCATTATACAAGGGCTATATACAGGACATAACAAAATAATAAACAACTTTCATTATTTTATGTGGAGAGATTTAACTTTAAGCATAAAAGCAACGGTATTTATTAACAAAAAATCTTTAGGAATTTATTGGTTGCATATATGAACACATCCTAAAACATGGTGATACTACATGATTTTAGTGACATTTAGGTTCCGGTGTTACATTTATTTGATGCATAAATTAATTGTTGAAATTTAAATACGATAAACCAAGAATTAAGAATACAATGATATACATGCAGGAACATTGTGAATATCATTTGCATTTCTAGATAAAAAGATATTAATCAAATAGGATTTACAATTTTATAATTATTCTGGAAACATCATGTAGCAAAAAAGAGTTCTATCAGCACCAAAAAATAGTACTTATTGTAAGGAATCCAGCAAAATTGGTCTCACTCGATTTGGAGTTCTAAATCAGGAGATATGAATTTTCTAAGTTAATAAAGAAACTAGACAAATGGATTTAGGTGGACCAATCAGATCCGAGCGACACGGAGCTACAAGGTGTGGTGGAGCAGAGGATCCTAGGCAGGCACCAACACCAGGTCGGGATGAAGCCTGGTCATGGCGTTCACCGCATGCCGGAGAGCTGCGATTCTTAGCGAAACTTGGACAAACGACCATGAAAATTTTCAAATAAATTACCTAAGCGAAGCTCGGAGCGACGTGCACGCTTATGGACCAAGCTCAAGCAAAATGGATTACCGACCTTCACGAATTTGGTGACGAGGTCGGAGGCGGCCGGCAATGGCGTCCGGGTGGAAAATGCTTCGATTCGTCGCCCTTGGTGCGGGGATTGAGGTGGGGTTGGTCTGGAGAGTGAAGTGAGCTCACGGCGCATCCATTGGTAGCGTTGGTTTCGGCTGGGGCGGCTTGTAGTGGCTGGGCGTAGAGGTGGGAGGAGGCGCGGCAATGGAGCTCGCTCCTGCTGCTGCTCTGCTATGTTTTTCTTGAGAGAGAAAAGAGAGGGTGATGAGGACATCACTCCTTTGGATACAAATGATACTCCTCCGCTGAACATTCAAGGACCAATCACTAGAGCTCGCGCCCGACAATTGAATTTAGAGGTGAGCTCGTTCCTAAGTCTTTCCTTTCATAATTTTGAGAATAGTTTGCTACCTAATGATTTTATTATGATTAGTAATCAAGGAGAGGACCATAATATGATTGGACTAGGGCTTGGAGGCGCGGAGGTCCAGCAAGAGGCGCAAGGCATTGTGCAGGCCCAAACCAAGTCGACTTCGAATCTGTTTTGGAGTCCAAGAACAGTGTGAATTAAAATAGACGCCCAGATTGCATACGAAGTCAGATTTGGACGTTCTATATATGGATGGAAAGATAATTTCATAAGATTTCCAGTGGAACTGGTCCCACAGCAAAATTCATCCGGATTCGCCGGAAATCATCGAAACATTGGAACGTCCAGAATCTGTTTTTGGTGCTGCGTCACCGTTTTTGGCCTTTGGGCCGTGTATCTCATGTGAGCCCATTAGGGGAGCGTCCAGGGGGTTCTTGCACGTCCCCAAGTCTTTATTAGCAGTAGCCGCCATCCATGTTAGGGTTGAGTTTTGCTTAGATTATTCTGCGTAGACAGTTTCGCCGTTCATTGGTTTGTGAGACCCCAACTCGTGAGATTAATCATACATCTGCAAATTTGGTTGCGTTCTTTCTTGTTCTTGCTTGTGTTCTTGATTCGCAGGCAGGGATTAGCCTTCTTGGCGAGGTCAACCGTGCATCGCCGGTTGATAACCATAGAGGACGTGGTGCTGCGATTGCGGGGTTCGAACGTGTTGTTCAGGAGCCGGATCGACGTGTGTCACATCTCCGCCAAATCAAGAGTTATCCGGATCTTTCGGAAGATCGTAACCCTAGTCCACATCGGAGGGAGCAGTGAGCGGGTTGGAGAGAGGAGCGGGCAGGGAGCCGAACTTGCGGTGCGCCGGGTGGGGCGAGCATCGAGAGCCGATGCCACGTATAGGGCGCAGGTGGCGCCGGTTCTCTGCTCCGGTCGGCCAACAGGGGAGAAAAGAATTGGGGAAGGGGATGACAGGTGCGTCCCACGGATATTCCTGGGATTTTTTCTATTTTCCAATCTGTGGCTTTCTAGCAAAAGTAGAAGCTTAAATAAACTAGTTCTATTGCTCGATAATTCTAAACAAAATTACCAGTGTGTAGTACTTCACTTGGAAGAGACATGCATGAAGAGTTTGAGTCCAAACTCCCTCTGGTTTAATTTTGATAATTCATCAAAAAGGCGTAAAAGTTAATCTTCTCGAATTTTTATAGGGAGTTCTATGGATCTAAAAGACATGGGACTTGTTCCCAGATTTTTCTTGTGACTTGCTCCACAACATATATGTTTTCCAGGGGAAATTGTTAGAGGAAAACGTTGACTTGTAGTTCAACCCAATATTAATTTATTTGAATTTGCAATTCAAATCACTATGCATGTGACCAAAATTTTTATATTGGGGTTCTACAGAGTCATTAGGTAATTGTAAAATTTTGAGTTGAGACGTTCGTGACACCGGGGTGTCACAGCCCTCCCTCCTTAAGAAAATCTCCTCCCGAGATTAAACTCGGACTAGAGGAAGGTTAACGTGTCATACCCGAGAGTTGATGCAAAAATCCAGGGTAATGAGTACGCAAGAATTCTGCTGATTCCCAGGTTGCTTCATCTTCGGAATGATTATTCCATTGGACTTTATAATACTTGATTGCTCGATTCCTAGTGACCCGTTCTTTTTCATCCAATACTTTCACCGGATGCTCAGAATAGGTTAGGTCAGGTTGCTAGCATGAATACTGAATTCATCAAGTATATGAAATATCCCGGGCGTTGGTCAATCCAAAGGACATCACCAAATATTCATAAAGCCTATATCTTGTGCAAAATGCGGTCTTTGGAATATCTTCTTCTCGATTTTTATCCGATGGTAGCCCGAGCGGAGATCAATTTTTGAAAAGACCTTGGCACCAACCAGCTGATCAAAGAGAATATCAATGCGTGGCAATGGATACCTATTTTTGATGGTGACTTCATTCAGCGGTCGATAATCGACAACAAGGCGCAAACTTTTGTCCTTTTTTTTCACAAACATGGCATGACAACCCCAAGGTGATGAACTTGGACGTATGTATCCTTTGTCCAATAATTCTTTTAGTTGGATTTTCAGTTCTGCCAATTCATTTGGTGCCATCTTGTACGGTTGATGAGAGACTGGAGATGTTCCCGGTTGTAACTCAATTTTGAATTCAATATCCAGGTTAGGAGGTAAACCAGGTAGGTCATCGGGAAAAACATCTTGGAACTCACAGACAATTGAGATATCATCCATAGATTTTTCCTCCAAATGATGGACAACAATGGTAATTTTTGGAGATATATGCAAAAGAATGGAATCAGGTCCAGAAAGTGGAGAATTTAAATGGACGATACGAGGTGCAATATCTAGCATAGCCTTATGAATTATCATCCATTGCATGCCCAAAATAAAATCTATTCCTTGCTGTTCTAGCATGATAAAGGTAGTAGGATAAATTTTTCGGTTCAATTCTAAGGGTGCTCTACTCAAAACCTGATTAGCAATGATTTTCCCACCAGGAGATTGGATAACATATGGTGTACTAACGGTGTGGGTGAGCAACTTATGAGTTTGTATGCAAGACTTGCTAACAAAATTATGAGATGCTCCGGAATCAAATAAAATGACAATTGGGCATTGGTTTAACAAGAACGTACCCGCAAGAACTGGTTCACCCTGTGGAATGTCTTACAGGTTGGTGAAGTTAACACGTCCAGTCCTATTAGCTTGCCCACCCTGTCGATTTGCAGCTCTCTCACGTGCTTGCCTTCCAGCTTCACTTCGGGGATAAGCACAATCCTTAGCAAAATGACCATTTTGGCCACAGTTGAAGCATGGATGTGGGTTGCACCGTCCGGAAAGCTGTGCAGAGCGTGCATTCAGATTTTGCTGTTGCTGAGGTGCACGTGGTGCATACTGCTGCTGCTGAGGCGGTGGAGCATTGCCGTGCTGAGGTGGACGGCCATAAGCTTTGCTGCTGTGGGCGATAGAATTGCTGCTGTGGTGCAGCCTAGAAACGTTGCCCATTAGGTGAAGTGTACACAAGCCGGTATTTTGGTGGAGGACCAGACTGTGCACCACCTTTGGGAGCCTTTAGAGCCTTTCTCTTGCACTCATCTGCTTCAACTTCTCGCTGAGCGTCTTCCTGAATGATGGCAGCATTTATCGGATCATTCAGTGTGCCCGTAATCTGCCAAGTCAGCTTCTCTTTGAGCACAGGATTCATGCCTCTTCCGAAAGCGGCACGCTTCTTCTCTTCGGTGTTAGTGTGATCAGGAGCATACTGTGCTAAGTGATTGAATCTCTGGGAGTACTCAAGAATAGTCCTCCCTCCTTGTTTTAAATCTTCAAATTCACGCAACTTGCGTTCCATAAGTCCAGCAGGGATAAAGTGAGAGCGGAAAGCAGTCTTGAACTCATCCCATCGAACAACATGACCTTCGAGCAGCGAGGCTATGTAATTTGCCCACCAAGCACTGGTGGATCCTTGCAACCGTTGTCCGACGAACAGTGGCTTCCGAGCATTGGTGCAATTGAGCAAACCAAACTTCGACTCCAAGATACGGAGGAAATGGTCAGCATCTAGAGGTTCCTTAGCATACTCAAACTCGGTGGCTTGGTGGAGTTGAAATCCCGATAAGTGCTTTGTCGTGGCTGATCATCACGGCGTCCACCAGCACGATTAGCATTCTGTGCTATCTGTCCGAGGAGCTCAATGTCCTCCTGTCGGGATTCTAGCAATGATGCAAGCACTTGCGCCAACGAAGGTGGCGGTGGTGGTGGAGGTTCATTGCGACGTCCTCCTTGCTTCAGCTTCACCTCGACGGGTGTTCACCATGCTGAAAAAGAATGAACGTTGTACATTAGTTTTCCTTACCCCATAGACAAAGATAAAAATTCTTGAAGGAATTAATGTACAAGAACATTAAAATTCAGAATCGCTCCAAAGAAAATAAGCCAACATGTGTTTCCATTGCACTTGGAAAGTGGACACAAGGTTAGTTGACATATGGCACTTTCTGTCATTTGCGGTAATTGGTATCAAAATGCAACTCTTTCCCGCACAAATGGATATGCATTTGCCTCAGGTTTAGAGTTCACATCACGATAAGGTGCAATGAATACCTTGGCAAATTGTGAGCCAAAAAGGATCCAAGCTATTTGCTACATGACAATCTGAACAGACTACGTCTTCACTAGACAGCAGTCAGAAAAATGCACTTTCTAGAAATTTCAGAGTCTACTCATATATTATGGTTAGCACCACATTACAGAGGACTTCATAAGCTTTCCAGAATGTAGTCAAACACATCAATCACATCAATAAATTGTGAGATATGAATTATCCATGGTGACGCATGATCTCAGGAAAACTATCGGGACCATCCTTAATGTTTTACTTCCTGAGAGAAGTAGAGGAGGAATCAGGCTTGAAATTGAGTTGCAAAACAAAGTAGACTTTCTAATATTTCCAACAAGTACTTATTTGCCTCCAAATGATGTGTAAAACTAAAGTTATGAATTTTATCTGGTGGGGCACCAAATCTGTGAGCATTCTGTCTCGACAGAAAACTGGTCATGATCCATTGACAGATTTGGTCATCTTCCATGCAAAATCATGGGAACCTCATCATACGAAAGTTGTAGATGGTTAAAATATCTTTCCAACGGTTACTCATGTGAAAATTTGCACCATCTCGAAAGATATGAATTATTTACCAACAGGAGTAAGAATCTGGGTTTCAGAGAACAGATTTCAAAGGTTTCGAATTCGGAGGCTTTGGCAAGAGTTGTGAAATCAGTGGGACTTTCAACACTCCCCAGAAAGTATTTGTATGCCTCAAAATTCAAAAGGGTCAAATAGATATGAATTTTTTTCATTCAGCTTCAATGACGCACATGCTCGTAAAAGGACAGCATGAACTGTCTAGCTCGTTTGACATATTCGGAGGCTTTCAAAGGGTCAAATGGAGAAAGTTTGAATATGAAACTTGTAGGGAATTTAGAAACCTTTCCAGAGAGTATGATCCTAAGGTTTGACGACATTTAGAACAGGAGCTATGGATTATTGGAACATCAGGACAGATTGATTACCGATTCGAGATTGAGCTGTAGATTTTTCCTTAAGTCAAAATTTTAACATCTTGGTTATTTAAAACATACACAAAACAATCAGAAGATTGAAAAGGGACAAGGCAAATTTTAATTAAGTTATTTGTATGCCATGCCATGATGCAAGTTAATTATTTAACCTAACCATTCCTCACCAAATGAAAAAAAAATACTTTTTTTCACCGTCTCAACGGTGTACGAACTTTGGGTGGCGACCCACACTCAACCACGTAGGTTAGTCTAAATTATCGACACACACATAACTAACGTAGTTATACCTGCAGAAGATTCATTTCAGAAACAGTACATCAAATTCAAAAGAAACTATGAAAAGAAGCACAGTTCTACTAGTAACGACCCATAGAAAGGATCGCCTCGTGGTAAGCCACGAGCCAACAGATGTCCCGTATTCTCCGTACACGGGCACAAACCGCTAATTTAAATTGCAAACATACCCGAGCCACAGCCGTAGATGCAAGTATTTAAACAAACATAACCCAGGGTTAGCATTGCCACCAACTCTAACATCCTTAAATATATTTGGGCATATACTAACGTATTCCTCACCGTATTTATGTCGTAATTTTCAAAAATATTTCATAGTTGTTGTATTATCCCGGACCATGCTCTGGTACCAGCTGAGACAAACCGACCCACGGATCGAAGATCCCGAGATGCTGTTTAAGCGGACACAAGATAATACAACATCCGACTCGAGTTCAAATATGACATAGCGGAAATTAACATCATTTTACATCAGAGTTTAATGCAGCGGAAATTAAACCAGTTCAGTTTTGAAAATGCGGAAGCGGAAGCGATAATTAACGTCTAACAAATATACATCTCGACGATACATGCGGTGGTGATTAATCCGAGCCCATACGGATAACCACGTAGCCAAACACAAGCAGCGGCAAGGCTAGGCTTCCCGGTGAGAAGACTAGCCCTCCGGGATCTACAAGTCCTAGGGCGAGTACACCGATAGGCAAATCATATGCTTCATCTCGTATTACCTAAAAAACAACATAGGCACAAAGCCCGAGCAACTAAAGCTCAACAAAACCGACCCGTCAAATGGTTCACAAAACCGACTCCTAGACATGCAAGGCTCGGAGTTGTGTACTGATTTTCAGGGTATAAAACAGCGACTAAGCAGTGGATCCTTACTTTCAATATTATTGCCAAGTTTAATAATAGATAAATAAATTCAGTGATCATGCAAGAGAAACATAAATACAAGTGTAGTATGAATATATCAAAGTAACCTCATCAATAACAATAACCGAGCAAGTACCATTAGCATTTAGAATTTAAATTCAAGTTATTTCTACGATGTGACTCAGTGAACAAGCGGGTACTCATTACTGCGTGGGACAGTGATACGTATCAATTTACACCAGCTGGGAAAAACCCGAAGCACACGACATACGCATCATTTAAGAACACGTATCTCAACCTTTCACAAAGGTGTCATTCAAGCGGGAAGGGTACCGGATCTCCAAAGTGGCCAGCAGCTCATCGGTAACGTCGTGAGCCTACTACCCACTCCTTACGCAGGCACAACGACCGAAGACCAGGGTTATCTTCCATAGTACAACATCCAGTGCTACATAAGCTTATTAGTCCCCAATAAAACTAGCATGTACTCGGTACAGTTCAAAACTTGTCCGAAGGGGCCAACAACGATACGATCCTCAACCGACACGGACGGGGCTACAACCTTGCAAACCATGCCCTCGCAAGGCACATGTGCTTGCCCTTTACTCTACTCGACCCGTCCACATCTCATCTTTTAGTTGTTTACATGAACGGTCTGCCACCTTGCGAGACAAGCCCTATCCAGGCCCTTGCCTTCGCTCTTTACAAAACAGACTCGTTCGGTTCCATTTACTTAAGCATGTGATTAACAACTTCTTCTACTAACATTTGAGTAATTGACCTTGTGTACCGTTGATCCTAGAATTAAGCATAGCAAATATTCTAGTAGGCTAACTGTACCAGTATAACATCTACATAGGATTCATCCGGGGACAATACAAGTGGATTTTCAGCCAAATACCTAGACTTAATGCACAATACATTCTAGACAGTCTAGCAATTGTGATACTAAAAATAAAAACCTTAAAACCGGGAGGATGCACCGGGGCTTGTCCGGAGCTACTACAACAGAGTTAGGGTCTTCAGATGTCGTGACTTGATTGAGAGAGAGATATCCTTCGAAGATCCTCAACCGGCACTTCAACGTTTCCTAAATAGCCGAATGTCAATATCGATGAATGCAAAGACATGCAAACAATATGAATGATGTCGATGTATGCAAACAATATAAAGGCATTTAAATGACATGATCACATTTGCAAAGGTTCTGTACATATGCATTATACAAGAGCTATATACAGGATATAAAAAAATAATAAACAAGTTTCATCATTTTATGTGGAGAGATTTAACTTTAAACATAAAAGCAACGGTATTTACTAACAAAAATTCTTTAGGAATTTATTGGTTACAGATATGAACACATCCTAAAACATGGTGATACTACATGATTTTAGTGACATTTAGGTTCCGGTGTTACATTTATTTGATGCATAAATTAATTGTTGAAATTTAAATACGATAAACCAAGAATTAAGAATACAATGATATACATGCAGGAACATTGTGAATACAATGCACCATATGAAAGGGAATGTCTAGAGGAGTCCAAAACATTTTAGTTTGCATCATTTGTATTTCTAGATAAAAAGATATTAATTAAATAGGGTTTACAATTTTATAATTATTCTGGAAACATTATGCAGCAAAAAAGAGTTCTATCAGCACCAAACAATAGTACTTGTTGTAAGGAATCCAACAAAATTGGTCTCACTCGATTTGGATTTCTAAAACAGGAGATATGAATTTTCTAAGTTAATAAAGAAACTAGACAAATGGATTTGGGTGGACCAATCAGATCTGAGCAACACGGGGCTACAAGGTGTGGCGGCGCAGAGGATCCTAGGCAGGCACCAACACCAGGTCGGGATGAAGCCTGGTCATGGCGTTCACGGCTTGCCGGAGAGCTGCGATTGCGAAACTTGGACAAACGACCATGAAAATTTTCAAATAAATTACCTAAGCGAAGCTTAGAGCGACGCACACGCTTATGGACCAAGCTCAAGCAAAAGCAAAACGGATTACCGAGCTTCGCGAATTTGGTGACGAGGTCGGAGGCGGCCGGCAATGGCGTCCGGGTGGAAAATGCTTCGATTCGTCGGGCTCGGTGCGGGGATTGAGGTGGGGTTGGTCCGGGGAGTGAAGTGAGCTCACGGCGCATCCATTGGTAGCGTTGGTTTGGGCTGGGGCGGCTTGTAGTGGCCGGGCATAGAGGTGGGAGGAGGCGCGGCAATGGAGCTCGCTCCTGCTGCTACTCTGCTACGTTTTGCTTGAGAGAGAAAAGAGAGGGAGCAGCGAGCGCGTTGGAGAGAGGAGCGGGCAGGGAGCCGAACGTGCGGTACGCCGGGTGGGGCGAGCATCACAGAGCCGATGCCACGTATAGGGCACAGGTGGCGCTGGTTCTCTGCTCTGGTCGGCCAACAGGGAAGAAAAGAATTGGGGAAGGGGATGACAGGTGGGTCCCACGGTTTATTCCCGGGATTTTTTATATTTTCCAATCTGTGGCTTTCTAGCAAAAGTAGAAGCTTAAATAAACTAGTTCTATTGCTCGATAATTCTAAACAAAATTACCAGTGTGTAGTACTTCACTTGGAAGAGACATGCACGAAGAGTTTGAGTCCAAACTCCCTCTGGTTTAATTTTGATAATTCATCAACAAGGGGTAAAAGTTAATCTTCTCGAATTTTTATAGGGAGTTCTACAGATCCAAAAGACATGGGACTTGCTCCCAGATTTTTCTTGTGCCTTGCTCTACAACATGTATGTTTGCCATGGGAAATTGTTATAGGAAAATTTTGACTTGTAGTTCAACCCAATATTAATTTATTTGAATTTGCAATTCAAATCACTATGCATGTGACCAAAATTTTTATATTGGGGTTCTACAAAGTCATTAGGTAATTGTAGAATTTTGAGTTGAGACGTTCGTGACGTCGGGGTGTCACAGGTCGGTGCACCCAATTGGGTATAGCCCCGACTCGTTGGATCATTTAAACTTCTTTCAAATAATGCAAGAGTCCACTAATCGATTCTTCATTATTTTCTTCAATATGCAATCTTTACAGACTGCTTCCTTTAATTTCCATTGTCTTCCACTTTCTCGTGATCTCTACGAGACCACTCTTGAACATGGTGCACCTAATTAGGTATAGCCCCGACTCTTGTATCATTTGAATATCACAAATAACGCAAGAGTCTTTTTCAAGAGACCAGGCTATATCACTTTTCATGAATTCATAATTTATTCAGTAATTTCCGTTAAGAACGAGACTTCCAGACCGGTCACAACAGTCTTAACTTCACAATTCCCTGAAATTCGTATTAGGTTATCATGTCGGACCACTAAAATTGGTCTTATCCTACATTCCACTTAGTTCAATGTAACTAAGAGCCAAAATTTTGGTTGATCGGACTAATTTTTTCCCATTATCTTACATCGATTCGAGTCTCCAAGGCCTATAATGAGCCGAATGATTAACATCCAGGGCCTAAGGCGATCAATTTTAACAATATTCAGTTAGGCAAGACCAAATTATCTTCGATCTAACTTTATCATACATCCAAACAGATTAGTCCGCAGTTAATTTCTCATTGCGGGTGAATACTCATATTTCGGACCGCTCACACTTTTACAAAAGGGCCCCTGTGATTATGCGAATTACGAAAACCGTTCCTTCATAACCCTTAGGTCACACATGCATAAATGGGCCTAAGTAATAAAATTACCCAAGTTACACGTATTGCGCCGTAAAAATAGCCCAATAACTTCTAGTCCCCGAGCTCAGCTTGGAGTCTATATAAGGATCCCAAGCGGCGACCTAGGTCAAACCCACTCTCAAAACCCGTCGCAGCGCACCCACAACCGCTCCGTGATCTTCGCATTTCATGATTTGAGCCTTATTCTTAGATTCCCAAAATACCAATCTCGGCCTTTTCATCCCAATCATACAAATCGGAAAGAACAAGACCTCCGCTCAACCTTCATCCTCTTCTCGCTGCTATTCCCTACTATCAACCGCCCTTTGGTGCTCCGGAATTCCGAGACAGCTTCTTGCAATGAATCCAACCTTCAAGAGATGGTTAAGGATGGAACTCTTCCTTCGAAGCCAATGCTCAATCGGTTTGCACCGGTGCTCGGCGATGTCCCATGGGGAATTGATGACTCCCAACAGGTAGTTCTTCGGTCTTTCTTCATCTATGGCCTTCATCTTCCTTGATGTTCTTTTTTCGCTATCTTCTCTTCTACTAAGAATGGGAGCTGGTGAATTTAAATCCTAATTCCATCCTCCACATTGCCTTTTTCATCCGCCTCGTGCGAGGCTTTTTGGGCGTACGGTCTAACTTCAACCTCTTCTCGCTACATTTTCCAAATTCGTCCTCTTCGGTTCATTAGCAAATGTTGCGCAATAGGCGGCGTTGGCATCCAAAGCTGGGATGCTCGACGAATATTTCTCCATACCGCTCAATAAGAGCATATCCGGTTGGAAACAAGAGTGGTTTGTATGTGACAACCCTCAACTAGCTCTTCCTCCTTACAGAGCCAAAGTAGCCCGAGAGCTCCCATGCTCGGAGCCCCAAAAACCTCGTAGAGGAATTCATCAAAGATGAGCAAGTCTCCTCTCTCGCTAGCCAAGATCAAGGATCCGAAGGAAGTAAAGGGAGTTACAACCGAGACCATCTTATGGAGTTTCATAGTGCAGGAGTTCAGCCAATCAAACGGCAGCCTGAGCCCGGATGGATGTTTAATGAGAACAATAATTCCGATGACGGCACAGCACCGCCCCGATCTCAAGCGCCAAACCAGGCACATGAAGAATATGCTGCAGTCCGGCTATGACAACTCCGGCTGCTAGAAAGTAAATTTGTCTTGTAGCACTCGCCAATCCGCGCGACCCGGTATGTTGAGTTCTTTTCATTCAATACCGGTATCGTGAAAATTCCTCGCCTTTTACATTCATTTTCCTAATCTTGTTTGTTTCAATGAAGACTCAGTATAGATTCAAGAGTCATCCTCCACTCCCCACAGAGCGACGGATAGGGTGAGGATTATGAGCAAAATGCGCTTGAAAGAGATCGCAAGGCCGCTCGGGCTACAGTCCAAGAAGCCACAAGTGGGGGATCGCAAGGTACTTCGCAACTAATGGATCCCTTCAACAAAGTTTCCCGGCAATCTCGGTACGGTCCACGGACCGGTGCTCAAAATAGCCAGGTTAGAGAGTCGAATCCTATACCCTCGGCGCAACCTGCAGCCGGGGAGGGCGCAGAAGGATCAAGCGGTGGCTCCCAAGAACCTCTAGCGAAAAAAGCCAAGATATCAACCGTTTTTAGGAAGGCGGCTTCATAAGTCTTCCGCTCTCTTTCAAACCAATTTCCTTCTTGTCTTTCCTTTCTAGATTGCATTCTAGACTAATCTGATCGATAACTCTTTTCAGACATCCCTCCAAGTCTTCGAAGCTTCTATTGCTGGCCCGCTTAAGAGCAGAGCCAAATATTTCAAAGTCATCCGGTTCATACACTACCGCTAAGACGACAGGTCCCGAGCCAACGGAGAAGATCACCGAGGCCCACATCAAATCTCGAGTGCGGCAACTTCAAAGGAAATTCTCGCCGCCTCCGATTTTGACCGGTCCACTCCAATTGCCTCCAACGTCCAACTTGCGAAGAAGCAATAGTTGTTGACCTAATGGAAAACACCGATGAGACCAACGTCGAGACTCGAGTGTAACAATTGCCTCCGAGGATGACCGGTCTTTCAATATCCAAGCTACGGAGGAGAAAACAACTACCGAAGTCCCAATTATCGACCTTACAACCGAGTAACTCTTCTCCTCCCGCAACCCTTTTCCGAGCCACTCCATACCTTCCCTTCGGACCGGTCCGGATTGAAGAAGTTCCTCGCCGGCCACGCTCAACCCAAGGTGCTCCTCGCTGGCCCAAAGCTCACCAAGATGGTGATTGGCGATATATCAATTGATAGTTCCAGCGGAGCCCGAAAGTTTGTGGCGATAGCCAAATGGGATTCCATCCAAGAGGAGGAAGCCCCGAAGAGTTTTACCGAGTCCGGCTAGGTATAACATGCTCCTTATCCCTTATATTACATCTTTTGAAGCTTTAAATTTTGCTCATAATCTAATTCTCTATCCGATAGACTCTACCGAAGAATTCCGAGGCCAAGAGCGCTATTATTGCTCGCCTCGAGGAAGAACCGAGCCGGACTCAACAATAGCTCGTTGAGCTTGGGACTCGGACTACCAGTCCGATGTCCCGTGAAGAAGACCTCCGCGACGAGAACTAAATCTTGGAAATACTAATCAAATAATGGAAGACCGACGGAAAGATATCATCGGACTCAATGAACAAATAAAAGGTATTCTCAAACCCTTACTCCTCCAAAACTTATTATTCTTCTATGATGTAAACCGGTCGACCGGCCTTAAACTTGTAGCCTTTGAAGAATTACTCGAAGTGCGAAGAAATTGGAACAGTACGCTTACGGAAAAAGCGTCATTCCAAGAACAAGCCCCGGAAGAGGGCAAGAAAGTAGAAGAAATGCGAGGCTGCCCGCATCGGTGAACCGGAGGGAGATCTTACTACAAAGGATACTATCCTAAAGCAAACCCTCCAGTCTAACAAATTGCTTGAGGATGAAAATGCCTAGCTCAAGACCGAAGTTGAAGAAGCTCTTGAGGCTGCCAAGACCACTCAAGCGGAAAAAGATGCGGTGCTCGGAAGGGCTCATGAGTCTTCTCAGCTGGCTCTCAAAGCCAAAGAGGATGAAATTCAACTCTTGCTGAAGAAGGAAGCCAAGCTGCTGGAGTCCAATGCCGATTTCAAGGGCAAATTCGGGATTCCGGACGTATCCCATAGGCATAAGTTTCTTTCTCTTTATTTTTCTCATAACCAGTCTTTAGTACTAAAATTCCTCTTTTGTTTTCCTATAGAACTCTCGGTTGGTTGCAAAAGAGTCATCAAATATCCGAATGGGGCTCAAATCCCTCAAAATGATAACATGAACCTAGAGACCGCCATATGGGATGTCCCACGGAGGATTCGAGACAATTCAAAGATGGTCACAGGAGCTGGAGGCGCGCAGATTGCAGCTACCATTCGGTCGTGGACATCGGTTGAAGACTCGTGACTTCAACTTCATCCGAGCGGGAGCTCATCCGGAAACCACCGAAGACCGGTTCAATGAGCTAAAGACCTCGCTTATTGGAACCGTGATAGAACTCATCCGGAATATTTCGCTCGACCCAACCGGTGACCCACTCAACAAAGTCGCCGCCTTCCCCGCTTGTCGATCAATTTGCTCAAGAAGCCGCCGAGGCTTCCCGACGTAATATCGAAGAGAACTACGATGATCTCAACTTCGATCTGTTGTCTTCAAATTCAGATTCCGAAGAAACTATAGATGAGCTACCGACCGCTGACCCTCGGACCGGTGATACCGGTGATTCTAGTGGTCCCGCTCAATAGTTTACCTTTTGTAATTGTTCCCGTGAATCAAATGTAATATATAGGAATGCCTTTTTAATCCAAGTCCCATATCAAATGTCTTTCAAAATTATGACTGGTGATTATACATTGCTGCCATTTCTTTGTATATAACTAAGTTTTTGCACGCAAGACTCGCAGCGGTCCGAAGTAATTCATATACAAAAAATGACTCAACTTTAATAATCGGTCTCCAAAAAAGCTTAATTTTCCATCTCAAGTCCACCAATCAAATCTATAACCAAGCAACAATGGTTAACTCAACACAAACCAACTATGACATGACCACCGGCTCTAATCGGCATGGGATATAGCTCATAGCGATGGTCTACTTAACAAAATCGTGTCGTATAGAAAAAAATGACCGGTCTTAAAACTTAAGATTACAAATTATTCATAGACTGCTCTTAAGACAAGTAGCCCCCTGTCTCGGTATATTAATGTAAAATAAAAATTCCGAGACACAAAACATCATATATATGTAGCCAAAACCTGTCATGCTTCATATTATCATGAACAAAAAATTACATAAAGATTGAATACAAAAAATCAAGTATAAAACCGACATAGCTGATCAATATTCCAAGAATTTGGAATCTCCTCCTCTTCGTGAGTCATAAGTCTATAAGCCCCGGTCTTGAAGCCGATTTGATAATAAATGGTCCCTCCCGGATCGGTGGCAACTTATGTCGATTCTTATTGGACTTAATTTTCCCGAGCACCAAATCGCCCACTTGAAACTCCCTTGCCGGCACATTGCGATCATGGTATCTTCGCAACCCTTGATGATATTTGGCTGCTCTAATCAAGGCTCGATCTCGTAATTCTTCAGCAGCAATCAACTCAAGTTGGGTTGATCATCATACTTCCCTTCATCATAATATCGCACCCTCGCAGAAACAATATTTACTTCTTTAGGCAACATTGCTTCGATCCACACACCAAAGAAAATGGAGACTCGCCCCGTTGCACGACCGGTATTTGTATGCAGCCCCCCACAAAACCCATGGCAACCCCTTCACCCATTTTCTAGCATACGGCTTTAGGTGATAAAAAATTCTTGGCTTAAGACCGGTCAAAATCATCTCGTTGGAACGCTCTACTTGTCCATTACTTGCGGATGTGATACTCGAAGTATAATAAATCTTGATTCCCAAACTTTTTGCAAAATCCTTGAAAGTCTCTCGAGGTAAATTGTGGTGCATTATCGTAATGATGCAATGCAGAACTCCAAACTAGACAAATATATTTTGCAAAACTTAATTGCCCGAGCCGTAGTTGTATGCGTCATCGCTTCTCCCTCAATCCACTTAGAAAACTTATCAATTGCCACAAAAATATGAGTGAAGCCTCCAGGTGCTTTTTTGAACGGTCCGACAATATCCAGCCCCCAGGTTGCAAATGGCCAAGTCCTTGGTATCATGCGCAACTCAATAGGTTGGCGCGCAAAAAACCGACATCCTTGGCAAGCTTTTACCACTCGTGAGCATCATCAACCGCTGTTGGCCAATATAATCCTTGCCCGAAAGCCTTTCCAATCAAAGTTTTTGACGTAGTGTGATTCCTGCAAATACATCTATCAATTTCCTCCAATAATTGGACTCTTTCGATCGTAGACACACACTTCATTAGTATATTGTCACCTCCACGTTGATAGAGTTCATCTTCCACAAGTAAATAGCTTCGCGCTATGATTTCCAACCACTGCTTTTCAACCCTGTCCTCTAGCACCATACCGGACCGTTAAAATTCTATATAACGAGTACGCCAATCTGAATCAATCATCATAACTTCATCCATGGGCTCTGCTTCTTCGGTTTGCATCATATCCTGGATTGGCTCATCGATCTGCGCTACTTCTAGGACCGCTTCACCTATATGTATCTCGAGTAATTGTAGCCTTCCGTACCATCTTCATGGATGGCTTGTCCAAAACTAGAAGAAATACCCCGGTGGTAATGCCTACCTTGAAGATCCCATCCTAGCCAACTCATATACAGCAGAATTGTTTCCACGCAAAATATGGGAAAAATGCATACCATCAAACTTGTCTCCAAGCTTCAAAACTTCTTGCCTATATGCCATCATATGATCGTCATGCACATCCCAAGTCTTGTTAATCTAGCTAATGACAAGCATCGAGTTCCCATAAACATCCGGATGTTTAACACCGAGCGAAATTGCCACACGAAGTCCATGAAGTAAAGCCTCATATTCTGCGACATTGTTTGATTCTCTAAAATGCATCCGGAGTACGTATCTTAGTGGATCCTTTTGCGGAGTTAAAAGCAGAACTCCAGCCCCGCACTCGAAAGCTGTAGAGACCCATGAAAATACATCTCCCAATACTCCAAGTTACGGATAGCGGGCGGAATTTGCGTCTCAAGCCATTTAGTGATGAAATCAGCCAATGCTTGGCCCTTACTCGCCGTCCATGATGAGAAGGTAATCCCATACTAGCCAAACTCAATTGCCCACTTGGTAACCTGCCCGATCGCCACGCGGTTCCGCACCACCTCTCCAATCAAAAAACCGGTCTTAACGTCAATTGGATGTGCTTGAAAATAGTACTTTAGCTTTCTTGAAGCTATCACAATAGCATATATCAACTTCTGCATCTGAAGATAGCGTGCACGGGATTCAGTCAATACCTCATTAACGAAATAGACCGAGTGCTAAACTAACCGGAGGTGACCTTCTTCCCGTCGATCGACCGCCAAAATCGTACTTACCACATGAGTGGTTGCTGAAATATATAGCTGGATAGTTTCATCGGACTCCGACGGTACTAAGACTGGTGGATTGCTTAAATACTCCTTAAGCTGATCAAACGCAACCTAAGCTTCATTTGTCCACTCAAACTTATCCCGCTTTTTGAGCAGTTTGAAGAACGGAAGACCCCCGATTCCCAGTCTTGAGAGGAAGCGACTAAGAGCAGCCATACATCCAATCAATTTCTGCACATCCTTCAAACAACTGGGGGCTTCATGTCGATAATTGTCCGAATCTTTTCTCGGATTTGCCTCAATACCACGCCACGACACTAAGTATTCCGGACCGAACCTCAAAATCACACTTGTTTGGGTTAAGCTTCAAGGAGAAGTTTCGCAGATTGTCGAAGGCCTCTGCCGAGTCATAGAAAAGATCTTCAACCTTCCGGAACTTAACCACTATATCATCCACATATGCTTCAAGCATTCCGACCAATCTGGGAATCAAGACAGCGTTGCATACTCGCGCTGGTAGATTGCGCCGACATTCTTCGGACCGAACGACGGTGTTGTAAGACAGAGAGGATCCAAAGGAGGTCATAAAAGCGAGTCTTAATCTGGTCTTCAATCTTTAGCAGAATTTGGTGATAACCAGAATAAGCATCAAGAAAGCAAAGACACTCACAGACCAGCAGATCGAATCAACAATTTGGTCAATCCGAGGCAGCGCAAAAGGATCTTTGTGACAAGCCTTGTTGACATCAATAAAATCAACGCACATTCGCAATTTCTTAGTATTCTTCTTGGGTACAAGGACTGGATTGGAAAGCTAATCTACATGATACACCTCCGAATAAACCTAGCAACTAACAACCTAGTAACTTCCTTCTTGATAACCTCCTTGCGGTCTTGAGAAAACCTCCGGAGCTTCTGTTTGACCGGTTTCGCATTAGGATGCACCAACAGTGCGTGCTCAATTTTCTCCCTAGGAAACCCCGGCATGTCGGAAGGCTGCCATGCAAAGATGTCCCTATTTTCTTGGAGGAAAAGAGAGAACACATTTTCCTATTTATCCCAAGCTCAGCCCCAATATGGGTAACCTTGGAGGGGTCTCCGGACGGTCCTAGAAACGATCGCATCGGCTTTGAGCATCTCCTTCGAAGTGTTCTTGGACGGTCCTTCTTCTTCAAGCGGAGCTTGTACCTCAAAGGCATCAGCTGCTTGCCCGATTTCACGTCGTTCTTTCCCTAAATTGACATGAACGAGCCAATTCGAGTACTATGTACTTCACAAGCATAAGCGGTCTTGATGTCGACCGGAAGGATAAGACCCCATTAGGCCGTGGCATTTTCAGCATTACTGGTAGTTTGGAATGTAACAACCCTAAATAATTAAATGCATTTCATGGCATTCATGAGCATGTCATCATGTGCATCTCGTGAACCTATTTACTTTTGGTAAGAAGAAATGCACATAAAATATCAAATTTTGCTAAAGAATAAAAGAAATGCTTAAAAAGAATAAAATAAGAAGAAAAGTTATGTTTAATATTTTCTAATGCTTAAGCATACTAAGTAAAGATTTTATAAAAATCACCTGAAAATATTTTGCTGTGTGAAAATAATTGCAAGAAATAAACAAAACTCCTTTTGTTAATTTATCTTGGAATTTTTAATTTGAAAACAGTTTGGAATCTCAACCTGGACTTAATAAGAAAAATGTTTAAAACACTTTCAAATACCTCCCTGAATTTTCGCGGAATTTTTCGAGTGCCGGAAGTATGTTTTCCAATTAACCAAAAGTTCGAGGGTGTTTATGTAAAATCACAGGAGCCCCACTGTCATTCTCTTCTTCCTCTCTCTCTCAGGAACCCCTCACTCCCGCACCGCCTCTCCCCAAGCAGCGCCGGCAGCAGCAGGCCGCACGCCCCTCTGTCCCGGCGCCACGCAGGGCTCCCCCCACCGCCTCACCTCTCTGCCGTTGGAGATAAGAGGCCCGGCCAACGTTTATCTCTCTCTCCGAACTCACACCGACCCTACCGGTCCTCCGCCGCCCGACCACCTCCGGTCCCTCCCCGGTCCAACCACAGCCACCCCACACTCCGTGACATCCCACCACACCCATCCATAGCCACTAGGTGAGCTCGACCGCCCTAAACCAACGGAATCGAGCCCCGTCCGCACCGCCGCGCACCGGCGAGTTCCCATCACCGCGCGGAGAAATTCTGCCTCTCCGGAGCGTCTCCACTCCGGATTTTTGACTCCTTAGTGGCGCAACCTATTCTTCCACACACGAGCCACGGATTGCTGTGTTTCGTTTGCGTGTCGTCGCGAATTTCACCATTTTTCCCAAGAGCGACGGCCGGTCCGCCTCGGTCTCGCCGGTGAAGTCCCTCCTCCGGCCATCTCCAAGGTAAAACGTTGTCGTGCCGCTCTTGCTCATGTCTCGTGGATGCTTCCCATATTTTTTTCCCTAATTTTCGTGCACCGCGTCGACCCCTAGGCCTCGCCGGAGCCGTGTTCCGGCCTCGTGCTCGCCGCCGGTGTACTTCGGGCCGCCCGGCCGCCGTGGACCCCACCGCGCGTGTCCCCGTGTCGTGTGGAATCTCCTGGACCAAGCAACCCCCTCCCCACCCCCTTCCGCACCCCTCCGGCCAAGCGCCGCTCTGCTCCGGCCACCGTGGCCATGGCCACGGTGCTCGGCACGGGTCGGGTCAAGTCGCGAGCCTCCGGGCCGGGCTGGACGGTTGGGCCGCCGAGTAGCCGGGCTCTGTCCGGATGGGCTCGGCCTTTCGGCCCAATAGCTCCTAAATACCTTTTTCGAAATTATCCATTTCCAGCATTCAATTCAATCTTCCAAAAATCGTAGAAAATACAAGAAAAATCGGAAAAATGCCAAACAAAGTTCTTTGGATTCATAAAATTATTCTCTATTCAGTTATGAATTCAAAAGTCTATTTTGAGAAATTATAATTTCATAGTTTAATTGAGTCCCTTTTCTTTAGTTAATATAACATATTATTTTATGTTAATTATTAATTATTTTTGAAAAATAAATTCCTTCAAAAATTAGAGATACTTGCAGACGAAAGTGTTTGTGAAAACTGTTTTCCAAAATTCAACATAAACACCGTCATTTCATTTGATCCCAAATTAATAGCTTAAGCGTTATCACATGTCGTTAAGCACTTATTTTTGTTGATTAAAAAAACATGATTAATTATTAATGGATGAACCTGGTTAATCATTAACTAATGAACAAGATTAATGATTAAATTGCAAGTAATGACCTTGGTTAAGCAATAATTAACAAGTATGATCAACTATTACTTATTGCTTAACAAACGTGATTAATTGTTAATTACTAATTGCAAAGTAATAAACTTAAGTAATGATTAATCGCTAGTTAACGACCTTGGTTAATTCCATCATTGCACATCATCTCATGTACATTCATGCATGCATGGTTGTGATTCGCGACGTATTGTTCGTCGACCTAGGTTCGACGTGATCGAGGTTCCGTCCGAGGTCGAGAAAGGAGACGGAAGCTTCGAAGTCGACCAAGCACGTCGAGGAAGCTAACCCCGACTCGAATCAAGGCAAGCCCCGGTGCATCCCACCTATGTTTTTAAAGTCTTTTCTTTTATCACGAGTAATTGTGTCGTGATTGTGCATTAGGTTACGGGAATTGATTGACACCCTAGATGCATGAGTAGGATCCCGATGTTACCTGTTTATCCATGTTGGTTTTGGTGTCTCAATAGTTGCTACGCTTAATTCACGGGGCTACGGTAGAAGTCGAGTGGTGCCGAGCACACTCGCGAGATGATACGGCCTCGAGCTTAAAGCATGGAGGCTTTAAGTTGATGGATGTCTTTTAAGTTGAAGGTAAAGATGAAGATGGAGATGAAATTAAGATCGGACGGGTCCTGTAGGAGAAAGGGCAAAGACGAGGTCTTGCAAGGTGGTAGCCCCGTCCGTGTCGATCAAGGACCATACCGTTGTTGGCCCTCCCGAGCAAGTATTGAACGTACCGATTTACATACCGGTGTTCATGGGGCCGGGAAGCCGATGTAACCTAATTGCCTCGGTGGTTGGACGTAGCTCATCCCCTAATTGGCCGGAGAATGAGGCGAGGCCACATGTCTCAAAGGGAGAGGAATGGGTGGTCGCTCACGGATAACGTCGAGGACGGGTATCGCGTGGGGTCCCCGGTGTTCTCGGGCGGATGGGAGACTAACCCGGCCACCGTCCGGAGTTAGCGTGAAAGGTTGTCGTATGCGACCAATGGGGTGCGTATACGCCGTGTAAACGGGTTTTCCCAGCTGGTGAAATCGATTCGAATCGCTGTCCCTCGCAGAATGAGTACTGCTTGTTCACCGTGTCACATCGCAGTAAATCAAGTGAAAGATGAAGGAAGAGAAATGCAAGAAGTGTTGGTTGGAATTTATCCTTTCCCGCAACTTGACCGCAATAGTGATAGTCTGCAAACCTAGAGGTTAATGAACTTAATGTGAGCTAAAATACTGAAAGTAAGGACTCACCCTTAATGCTGTTTTTTTCGCAAAAGAGTAAACCCCACAGCCGAGAAAGCCTTTGCATACTAGGCGTCGGCCTTAGCGTGCCATGTTGACGGGTCGGTCTTGCTGCGTATTAGAATACTCAAGGTTTGTTCGTTATGCTTTTCGAGAATCGAGTCGCACTTCCACAGCCTAGTATGGTAGTTTCCGAAAGTGGAGTATTCCGAGGGTGGTTCCCACCAATGGGAACGAATCCCGACGTCGTGAAGAGGAAGGACCGTGATGTACGAAGGGCTCGAGTGCATCACGTTGATCGTCTAATAGTGTTTTGTTGTATAAAGTACAAGTTTCCGCTGCAATACTCGTAGGTTGTTAAACTTCAATAAGATTTATATTTCCGTTGCACCAATGGTCAAAAACCTGGTTGTATTATACCATGATGTATATATATTCTAGCTTGTATGAGATGATACACTCGTTGTAACTCGCTTCGTCGAGTGTCCCTCCGTTCCGATTCCCGGGTGTCCCGGAGGGGATGTCACATGGAATCGCCATAAACTTGGCAAGTGTCGGTCTTCCAATTATGGCATGGTACGCAGAACCAATATCGCCACCTGGAATGTGATGAGCTCCCTCTTGTAGTTTTCTTTCGTACCAAAGGTTTCCGGCAGAGTAATCCGCCCAAAAGGATAGCTATTTCGGCCGGGCACAATGCCATAAAACTACGAAACGCTATGCTACAAGTCTGCAACCGAGAGACCAAGCTCCGGAAGAGTCTTAGCAAAAAGGATATCCAAACAACTTCCACCATTGATGAAAGTATTCCTCAATCGAGCCTTATGAACGATTGGTGCCAAAATAAGAGGGTACCGACCAGCTTTGGGCAAGACTTCGGATGATCAGCTCTGCTGAAGGTAATAGGGACTTCGAACATTGTAGATATTCGGGAGTTGAGGAGCAACCGTATTGCGCTTAGATTCATAAGCATCGGGACCACCACAAATGAAATTCACTTCCCTTTCCGGTTCATAAAAACCGTCATCATCGTCATCCTTACCATCATCTTGCTTCTAGTCTTTGCCCTTATTATCCTTTGATTCCATGGCCCCGACCGAGGAGCGACCTTTAAAGCATACTAAGCAAAATGCCTCAACAGAAAGCATTCCTTGTTCTTATGATTCCCATTATGAATCATGCAAGGCCCTTCAAGCAGATTTTCAAACGAAACTCGCTCCCTCGCCCCTCTTTTAGGGGGTGCTAGGCGGTCTCCTCCATGAGACTCGTCCCTACCGCAACAACGAGGTTGTCGACCTTGCGTTTGTTGTTCTTGGAGCCGGACCGATTGCCATGGTCTTGGTTCAGCTCTTTGCCTTTGTTCCCGCGCAGATTCACTATGTTGGACTCTCCAGCGAAGCATAATCGTCTCCTATCTTGAAGCACTCGACGCTGTCATGGTAAGATTCCGGTTACGTCGACCGATCTTATAGACCAATGCTTCACTCCGAGCGCCGACTTGGAATGCAACAATCACTTGGTGATCGGGAACTTTGGGGATTAAGGCTTTCTTATTGCAAAACGCTCGATGTACTCCGTAAGCGATTCATCGGGCTTCTGCGGATCCTGTTGAGATCGAAGAAGTTTCCTGGCTTTTCACAAGTTGCCTAAAAATCCTCAACGAACTTTTTGGTTAGATCGCCCCAAGACGAAATAGATTCTTTAGGAAGAGAATGTAACCACAAGCGACCAGCCTGTTCCATGCACATGGGAAGGTAATTAGCCATGATGAAGGTGTCACCTTCTGCAGATCGAACGACGATCGTGTACATTCAAAGCCACTCGAGTACGGGGAGCCTTGCCATCATACCCGTCAATGTTTCCAGGTTTAAAGCCCTTGGGATACCTGCAGATTCGTAAATCCTGCGTAAACGCCGGGATAACGAGTACTCATCATCCTCAAAGCCGATTCGGATCGGTGACGGTGAGTGGTGACTACGAGTGGCAATAATTCCGAGCACGGCCATCTTATGAATCGTCATCATAGTGCTTATTCCTTCGTCCACCATCGGGACCGGTTTGGCGACCGTTGTTAGCTCGCAGCTGGCGGCGGCGGCGGCGGCGGTGGCGCTTGTACATCATTGTTGCCATGCCCTGGCTGTCTGTCTCTATTGTCACGGTCACATCCTTGCCGTTCACGTCCGTCTTGATCATAAAAACGATCATCACGTCCGTCGTAGCGGTCATCTCTCCTTGACCGGTCATTACGTCATGACAGACGATTATCATGTCCACGATTGTTATTTCCCTACCGATTGTCGATCGGTGACGACGCTCGGAGCTGCTCGCCTAGGATTTTCCTGGCGATCAACAACGGTGGTGGCATTGAAGCGATCGGACGATCATCAACATGACCGATCCGAAGACGTTCATCTTCTTCCCGCCTTTGTCGCTCTTCGGCTTGCTCGGCATGGCGGTCTATCAAATTATTCCTCGCGTCGCGGTTCCCGTTGATCGGGCCTCACGAGTCCAAGTCGGGAGCTCGTTCATGAGCATCCACGATCGGAGTATGTCCGATCCTCGCCTTCCGCCGGATGAAGACGCCTCAAACCGAGTTCTACAATACCGCTCCGAGCGTGACTATGACCTCGCTAGAAGATTCTCCCCGATCCCGAACAAGTTGATTGGTTTGCAAAGTAGCCACATCAACTAGATTCGGGTGTTTGGCTGAATACGTCCTCTCGGGATAGTCTTCAAGATTTGCTTAACTCCCACGATATTGTGGAGCGGTGAAGTGAAGACCCATGCTCCGTTTAGTTCAACTTCCAGGGCGTCCATGTTAAGGGCCCTATTCCAGCAACTACAATTTGTTCCACCATGGGTAACGCAGCGATCATTGCATGATGGTGAACTTTCCCACGCATTAGCAGCACTGGTCGGTTGCAGCAAGTCCTCTACCAGCGGGAATTCCTGTAACACCCCGATTTTTTGCCAAATTAAAACTCATCCAATAAATCATTTTATTTTATGCAGGAAAAATATTTACGAAAATTAACTCGGAATTAAAACTTAATTACACATATAGGAAAATAACACATAGAATTTTTAAATAAAATCCTAATACTTGCAAACTTGGTTGTTTCTATTTTATTTGCCTCACTTTTATTTTTCACCTTATTTTGGTTTATTTAAATTTATTTGGTCTTGTTGATTTTATGGAGTGAAAAGAGGAAATAGAAGAAAAAAGAGAATTAAAACCCCGTGAGCCGCTGATGTGGACTAGGGTCCCGATCTTCCGAAAGGTTCGGATAACTCTTGATTTGACGAAGATGTGACACACGTCGATCCGGCTCTCGAACAACACGTTCGAACCCCGCAATCGCAGCACCACGTCCTCTATGGTTATCAGCTGGCGTTGCACGGTTGACCTCGCCCGTAAGGCTAATCCCTGCCTGCGAATCAAGAACACAAGCAAGAACAAGAAAGAACGCAACCAAATTTGCAGATGTATGATTAATCTCACAAGTTGGGGTCTCACAAACCGATGAACGGCGAAACTGTCTAGGCAGAATAATCTAAGCAAAACCCAACCCTAACATGGGTGGTGGCTGCTGCTAATAAAGACTTGGGGACGTGCAAGAACCCCCTGGACGCTCCCCTAATGGGCTCACACGAGATACACGGCCCAAAGGCCAAAAACGGTGACGCAGCACCAAAAACAGATTCTGGACGTTCCAATGTTTCGATGATTCCCAGCGACTCCGGATGAAATTTGACGTGGGACCGGTTCCACTAGAAATCTTATCAAATTATCTTTCCATCCATATGTAGAACGTCCAAATCCGACTTCGTATGCGATCTGGGCGTCCGTTTTAATTCAGACTGTTCCTGGACTCCGAAACAGACTCGAAGTCGACTTGGTTTGGGCCTCCACAATGCCTTGCGCCTCTTGCTGGACCTCCACGCTTCCAAGCCCTATTCCATTCATATTATGGTCCTCTTCTTGATTCCTAATCATAATAAAATCATTAGGTAGCAAACTATTCTCAAAATTATGAAAGGAAAGACTTAGGAACGAGCTCACCTCTAAATTTAATTGTCGGGCGCGAGCTCTAGTGATTGGTCCTTGAATGTTCAACGGAGGAGTGCCCTTTGTATCCAAAGGAGTGATGTCCTCATCGGCCGCCCTACCCCTTTCCCTCTCCCCCGGCCCAGCCCCCTTCGCGCCACGGCCCGGCCCAACGCCCCCGGCCTCACCTCCCCGTCTTCTTCCCCGCGTCGTGAGCGCAGCACATCGCGCGTCGCCCCGACGCGACGGCCGCCCCATCCCCCACCTCCACTCCGGCCCGCCTCCTCTCGTGTTCCGCGCGCACGCCACCAAGACGGCGCTCGTGCCAACGCCGTCGTTCCCCGTCCTCACCCTTATCCCCTCCCCGCCACCCGCCACTCCTCGAACTCGGCCCGTCCCGCCCCCCCCCCCCGCCCCCTCTCCCCATCGCGCCGGCCAGCGGCCGGGCCGGTCGTCCCTTGTGCCGACCCGACCACCGCCGCTTCGCCCTCGCCGGTCTGCCTAGCGCCATACCGGCCCTCCTCCCCTCCCCGCACTCCACGCCACGCCGCCTCGCTCGCCGCACCGCCATGGTCGCGCCGGATCTCCACCCCCTATAAAAAGGGGCTTGCCGCACCCCTTGCTCACCGCACCGCCCGCCGGAGCAACAAAGGCAAGCTCGCCCCCCCCCGGCTCCCCTTTCTCCTCCCTCGCTCCGCTCCGCTACCGGCCGCCAACCCTCCCCTCTGTTCCCATCCCTCGTCCGACCGCCCGAGCCCCCCCGGCCCAACGACGAGCGCCGCTCGACCCCTCCTCGTGTACGCACACCTCCCCGTCCCCTCTTCCTCTCCAAAACCAGGCTACGCAGCCATTTCCCCTCTCACCCTTGCCGCCCGAGCCTCCGGCGGGGTAGCTCGTTCCCGTCCAACGCCGCCCCACGTCGCCACCTCCCCCGCATTTCCGCCACAACTCCCAACTCCGGCGAGCCTCCCCCGCCACTCCACTCCTACGGTTGTCGTCGCGTCCCGTTGGGAGCCACCGACCATCCGATCTAAGCCTAACGGCCGAGATTAGATAGGGCATACCCCTTCGCCCTATCTAAATCTCAGCCGTAGATCTATATATCAACGCCCCTAGATTTTCCCTCCTTTCTCCTTAGAAAAATAAATCTCTATTCCCATGAAAACTCACTTTTACACAAAGCCCCCTAGCCTTTCCCTCATATTAGTAAAGAGCCCCTGGAATTTTACAAAGAGCCCCCTAAGTTTTCCAAAAATTACAAATAAGTTCTCGACCTAACCGAAGTGCATTTTTGCACTTCAACCCCTCCCTTTTCCAAAAATTACCAAAATTTATAGGGGCAATTGCATAATTGGGCCTCTTTTGGAAGCCAATTGCATGTTTGACCCTGTTTTTCACGTTTTGCATATTTGACACTATTTTTTGAATCGAAGCCTCCGTTTGAGCCCATTTGGTAGACCCGTCAACCAAACCAGGATTTGAGAATTAAAAAAAGAATAAAAAAAATAAAGTGACAAGGAAAAGACCAAAATACCCTCTCTTTCTTCTTCCCTTTGGCCGTTCCCAGATTACTTCTTCCTGGTTCGGTTAGTTTAAAATTTCAAATCTGAATTTAAATTGCTGCTAAAATTTTGAAACTTTAGCTAAAATGCTTGTCACGGTTTTGTTTCTGAAAATAAGGTTATTCATGCAAAAGTTCATAATTTTTAGGATCAATTACGCAAGGGTATCAAGGTCTTTTTACCATGGACTTCACACCGTTAATGACTTATAACGGAACAGGGTCAAGAATGTGCTTCGGTTAAAAAACGGTGTCAAATATGCAAAAAGTAAAAAAGAGGCCAAACATGCAATTAGCTTTCAAAAGAGGTCAGTTATGCAATTGCCCCTTTTATCCTTTTATAGAAACTCTAGCTGATTTTTACAAAAACACCCCTAGACTTTCGACGACCATAACTTTTCAACCGTAGCTCCGTTTTAGGCGATTCCGACGCCGTTGGAATCGTCGTAACAAACCCTAGCCCCTGGAGCCTTCCTCTTCACTCCATTTATTTGGTTTGTTTTCCTTGTTACGTACCCTAACGTCGTCCGTAGACGAGGATAACTAGGATCGGGAGCCCGAAGACCCCGACTACGAGGAAGACATCGAGGACGCGTTAGGAGGCAAGCTCTATCTATTCATTGATCATAATTGTTCCTAATTTCTCTGCTTATTTTTGCACCTATATAGGAAGCTACTCTTATATTCATTTATCCTTGCAATTATTTTACTAGAGCCCAATTGTTATGTGATAATGTTCAAATCACTATAGATATGAACGTTATACCCTTGATTGCCCTTAGAACAAGTAGAATTGTTGACGGTCCTTACGGTCCTTTTTTACCGTCAACTTTATGCACCTTTTGAAATCATATCCACCACCAAGAGTAGACATAGGGCTTTTATCTAACCATTTCCACAAGTCTTGGTGAATTCGTGAGTGCAGGTGCAATCCATATGAAAACGGGGACAAGTATGCATAAAACATGGGCTTCGCACTTGCCTAACTTTCCCCGACATAAAAGACAACTCTCTCAGCCCAAAATCCGGAGAAACAGGCCCCAAATCTATCCCTAGCAACCGGACCAAGGAGGGAAGCAACACGGAGAGCCACCACGAAGAAGACCGGACCCAGTGGGGCCCAGCCCGGCTCGGCCAACCTGGGATTTGGGTTCGGCCGAACCGTGGTGGTGGCCCCACCGGCCCATCTTTCTCTCGGCGGTTCACTACCGACGTCCGGAGGTCGGTTCCACCTGCATTAAATGCCACCGACGTCGGGAACCGCCTCCAAGTTGCCGACCTTCCAAGACTATAAATAAAGGGGCACCCCTACCTCTCTCAATCATCCAATTCAAGAGATCACAACACATTGACACCAAGAGGAATCCATCTAGCATTAGACTAGTCTCTAGGTCGTAGAGGATTAGAGGGGGGAGTTTAGTAGAGGAGAGGGTTGTCCTCTCTTTGTGAGGATTTAGCCCAATCTTGTACTTCGAGGATACTTGCTTATAATAGAAGTTCGTTCGTCGTTCGTTCATCGTTCTTCGTTCGTTCTTCGTTCGTTCATCGTGCATCTCATATTAAGTAAGTATCAAGGTTCACCTCAATAGAATTATCTTCTTTGTTCCTCATGCCTTATGATTGTACTAGTATGATGATCATGTGCTTTCTATGTGGTTATTGTCTAGTCATGATAGGTTGCTTCATGCTTCACATGCCTTCATTCATTCGTGTATGTCCTTACACTCGTTTCATGCATGATGAGGTGAGACATGCTTTGGCCAATGACTTGATGATCCGTAGGGTCGAGTCATGTGTGACATGGCCCATAACTCGTCAATCCGTAGGGTTAGAGTTAGGCATGTCTCACCCATTTACTTGATGATCCGTAGGGTCGTAGTCTTGCATGTTCCAAGACTTGATCCGATTCGGCCGGTCAAGATTAAGTGTACTCTTTCGGGAGTTCAGTTTAGCAATGTGAGCATGGTGCTTAGATTGATAAACCGCTTTGGGTGTTTGGTTGTCCGCTTCGAACAGATAAGATCCGACAGCTGAGGACTTAATTGCTTCACCGCCACGTGATCGTAGGACCGGCATAGGGATCTAATTGCCCTTGTGTCACGTGTCCCGGATGAAGGGTAACGGTAGGTGGTGACAGCCCCGCCGTGCCTAGTCCTCTTGTTCTATAGTAGATAGCCTTGATTGCCTGGTAGAAGGAATGCCCGTAGGTGGTGACAGCCCTGCTGGTTATCCCCTTGTTCCAGGATGACATAGAGCTTAGACTTGTATGTGTTGCATGAGCAGGAATATTAGAAGTACATAAGGACCCATCTCGGCTTTCTCCTTAACCCCGCTTAGCCTAGGCTTAGTTCTAGTGTTAGATTGGATTGCTCCGGTGGTGTTGTCACTACTACCCACTATCATTATTATCCTTACCCCTATTTAGGCTTTGGTACCTTATTAGTCATATGATTATGAACATTGCTATCTCGTAAACCACCGCCTTCCCCGTGGAAAATACGATACCCTTGAATACTCACGGGTGAAATGCTACAACGGTATTCTCCGTGCGCTTGCGGATTTATCGTGACCGTAAGAAATACCAACAAGCATTTCCGGCGCCGTTGCCGGGGAAGGCACTCGGTTGAAGAGTCACTAGCATTGTTTATAATTATATTTCTTTTAACTACCACTGTCTAGATAGGTCTACCTTTGCTTTGTTTTCTCTTTATGTGAAAACAGGGTAGTATACCACCGGCGTTGACTTATCGAGGCAATACACGTAAAATCAAGTAACCTTGAGGCGATCGTAACCGCGAGTCATCCATCCTCAAGAATACTCTCGACAGTGCAAGCCAGCTACATCCGCACCATCAAGCTCAATACCTATGGGTGGATTGCTTTCCCACGAACACTCCGCTGCCAATGTTAACCGTGTGGCAATTGGGCCACACGTCAACACCGGAAACGGAAACTTCAAGCTTACAGCCAGCCAAATCACCATGGTGCAGGCCAATCCATTCCATGGACTCGGCCAAGGAGGACGCAAAAGTTCATCTTCATAAATTCCTAAAAGCATGCAAAACCTTGTCCATCGAGGGAGTCAACCAGGATGTCATCCGACTCCGTCTCGTTCCCCTATTCTCTTGCGGGGGAAGTAAGACAATGGTTCTTTGCCAACCCAAGTATTTCGACTACTTGGGATGCTTGCTCCAAGCGTTCCTCGATGAATACTCTCCAAGAGGCAAAACCTATGCCCTTCACGCACAAATTCCAGATTATTGGAGAGCACAGAAGACTCCATTCCCGAAGCATGGGAGAAACTTCAAGATTATTTGACAAAATACCCCGCTCATGGAATGGACGATTGGACAATATTGATCGATTTTTACCACGGGTTGACACAACGATGCCGTGACTATCTTGATTCTCGTGTCGAAGGGGGCATCTTCTCACTTACCGCCGCAGAAGCAACAAAATTAGTTGAGAAGGTAGCTATCGGTGAAGGGTGGAGACCACGCTCTCAACAAAAAGAGAAGCCTTCCAACATCACCCTAGAAGGGAAGCAAAGAGGAAGAAGGCTTCGTACAAGCGCTTTGAAAAGACAATTACAGCCCCAACACGAGAAGTTGTCTCGCTTCCTCATCTCCAGGATCAAGCACCAAGTCGCCACGGTAAATGTAATGGAGAGAAGTCTTGCTCATTGGACTTAAAACGATGATGCCCTTGCCAAAGGTAAATTGGTAGTTATCTCATATTTGATTTCCAATTCCACATGCATATTTGAATTTCCTCAATCGCATTCATGCATCTCATTTGCATATTTAATTCTCCCTCGACATGCATTTCCATCGTTTGCATGTTTGAATCTTTCCAACTTTTGTTTGGGATTTTTCAAACCACAATGCAGCTATAGTGTATTGGAAAATGAGTTTGAGGCAACTTTTTATGGAAAATGTTTTGAGTAAAATTTTGGAGGAATTTTGGCGTAACTCCCTCTCGGATTTTTCATATAGCCATCATAGGGTTGTCAACAAAATTGGACTTCAATTCATTATATTTGTTTCCAAAGTGCTTGGTGCCTTCACTTTCATTCCACTCAAGCATTCTTTCCCCCCCCAAAATTCTTACTCTTGCATTTCCCGGGAATTTTCATTGTTTGCCCCAAGTTCAAGAAAAAGATTTTCTCTTCTCTCTTTGGTTTTCTTAGTTGCATAATCTGGGTCCCGCAATCCTCCAACTCTTCTTTTCACGAAAAAAAATATATAAAAAAAAAAAAAAATTCTCAAGGAAAAATAATTTTTGAGACAAACCCTTTTAGGCTTTCCGTCTCGAATTTAAGAAAAAAAATTTTCCTTTTCTTCTCTTCTCGTTTTTGTTCAATAAATTGAGTTGCGATAAAAAGACATCCTTGCAAAGGCAACCCACGGGAAATCCATTTGGTTTTCACTAACATAACCCGTGCTCGAGTTCGCTTTTGTGTTCTTGCTCTTAAGTGCAGCCAGGAAAAAGGCGAATAATCAAGCTCATCGAAGACGTTGAAGAAGGTGACAAGTTCAAACACAAGTCACCCCCGACGTGACACGCACTCGTCCCCTCCATTGAGCTCATGCCTAAAGTGAGAAGGTTGGCATGAAGAGCCTCATGAAGATCCCATGGAGGAGGACTATGATGAAAACAACACGTCGAGACTCCTCTTCGACACCAACCTTGTCTTGGTGTGCAAAAAGAAGGTACAAGCCTCGCAACTCCAATTCGAAATCCCCGCACAACGAAGGTATGCCACATTCTTTGCTAATAATTGGAAGCCCAAGGGTGATATGGTTTTTATTCGTGTGGATGAGTATGACTCCCACCTACCTACCACATGATTTCCCATGCATCCTTGTAGTAGTTAGGCAATGGTACTACCCTCCAGCTTCTTTCTTAGGGAGTATCACCCTTCATGCACACATCCTTGCTTTCTACTAGGCTTTCATAAGCATTGCTTGTCGACTTTGAGCCTACAACTCTTGACCTTCACAAGCATGCTCTTTGGCAATGGATCATATCCCTTCTTGTGCTTGATGCATTGTTGGCTTGTCATGACTTGTGTTCCTCATAAGCAATCTTAGACATTTTTTTTGTATGAGGAATGAGCTTCGAATCCTCTTGCCTTGGTGAACAAATATCAAAATCTCCCCTATGCAATGCATGAATGGTTAGAACTTTCCAAGCAATTAGGACTTCTTGAGTGCACCTCGTTGTTCTATCATATCACCCCTCGACTTTGGACCTACACCGCTTCATGTTTTCATTTCACTAAGACCCAAGTTGTTTTTACCAACGAGGATTATCTTGTCCATGGTCGCACTCAAACTTGGTCCACAGACTTGCTTGTGCCTTTCTTCCTCGGCTGTACAAATGGGGTCCCGGCCATCTAACCCGGACCTTGTTTGTATGTGCTCCGAGAGCTAACCATGCCTCTCCAAGTTGGAGGAAATTGCTTGCAGGAATAGTGTTTTTGGCAGGATTCTCGGTGCAGAGAACAAGTGTGGGGGAGATCTCTCAAGCCTCCATCACGCACATGTTCGAGATCTCCCCACCAAAACGCTGCACCAACATCAAGGCTACACCGCACAAAGCCTTCCACAATCACATTGGGTTCAACCCCAAATCAAGAGCCATGAGCAAAAGAACAAGTGTGGGGAGGTTCCCTCCCCCCCACAAAGGTAACTTGTATCGCAACTTGTATCCTTTTCCTTCCACCTTGAAAATATCAAAATAGAATAATTAAAAAAAAAAAAAAAAACACAAAATAACTCTAGGTGCTTCTTCTCTTTCAAACTCATAAGGCACCTAGAGTTTAAATCAATAAATCTAGGCTCCCTGGTCTTTAACCCCAGTAGAGTCCTCTTTGTCTTCGCTTTGTTTTTGTTGTTTGTTTTGAATAAATAAAGCAGGTTCAAGAACAAGTGTGGGGGAAGATCTCTTGAGTTCTTCATCACGTACACATTCAAGATCTCCCCCACCAACACGATGCACAACCCGCACCGATCAATCCATAAGAAAGTGGAGCCCCCGGGACAAGGAAACAAATTTGGGTCGAACCTTTGTTTCGATCAAACATCCCATGGCCCACTTGGCCTCCACTTCACCTAAAGCGACGGTTTGCACAACCTCTCTAACTCCATCCCCCTCAATTCATGAGTTAAAACAACCTTTTGAGCCAATCACTAAAATTTAACTCAAGAATAAAATGAACGTTGTTGTTCCCTCGCATACATGCTTCTAGTTGGTTGGCCTCGCATACTCTTTATTCCTCGCTTCGCACACCCGTTGCTTGTGAACACCAATATCATAGGAACCCATGTTTATCTAAGTTGTTGGTGAATGTGATATGGTTGGATGAGATGAATCTTGCTTCTTCCGCATAGAGTGCTTGGGTATTTAATTTGCCAAAAGTCTATAACTCTACGCTCCTCGATGATCTTATATTCCCACCAGAGCCATATGTTGATCACATTGCAAAACTTACACACATATGCTGCTTGTCATTGCATTGAACTTTATCAAAATTGTGTGACCCTAGTGAGAAACTTGTCATACTCTCTTGATCAAGATCACGTACACTCCACCTCACATGCTAAACTTCTACACCGGAAGTTAAGCAATACCACCATCATACATCCACCAAAATAAGTACTCCACAAAAGCATTGTTACCTTTTTCTCTCTCTCTCTCAAGTTATCATAGGAGACATGGCTATGCAAAAGAAAGAATAATCCCTGCTCATACAAAAGTAGAGCATGATGAAAAAAAAAAAGAGAAAAGAAAGAAAGGAAAAGAAAGAAAGAATCATAGCCATGTCCCCCTCGAACATTCAAAAAGAGAAAGAGAGAATGAACACAAAAAGGAGTACAATTTCCACCACCACACCACCCTCATACACACTTGCACATCTTGATCACGGTTGTATGACTTGCATTCTCCATGGATCCACTCTTTTGGTTCAGCAAAATATGTGATACAAGTATGCCTCTCTTTCATTCCCTACCAAGCTCCACATAAAGCCTTTTGTAGAAGTAGGATGAAAAGAGGAAAATCATGCCTTGGTGAGGAACCATAAACATTGAGCGATTTGAGAGTGATCATTTGAGGAGTATGAGCTATGTTTTTACTTTGAAAATCTATCACAAACCCGAGTTACTCAGCAGAGGGAGTTATGATGACTTGAATCATGACCGTTCCATTCCTCAACCGCCCAAGATTACATGGTAGACACATCAAAGTTCACGGGTGCAGGTATGGCTTGGAATAATTTGTATGCTAGCATCATACCATGAGAAGTATGCTCCCGCTTATGCTCACTAGCTTTACTCGAGGACGAGCAAAGAACTAAGTGTGGGGGTCTTGTTGACGGTCCTTACGGTCCTTTTTTACCGTCAACTTTATGCACCTTTTGAAATCATATCCACCACCAAGAGTAGACATAGGGCTTTTATCTAACCATTTCCACAAGTCTTGGTGAATTCGTGAGTGCAGTGCAATCCATATGAAAACGGGGACAAGTATGCATAAAACATGGGCTTCGCACTTGCCTAACTTTCCCCGACATAAAAGACAACTCTCTCAGCCCAAAATCCAGAGAAACAGGCTCCAAATCTATCCCTAGCAACCGGACCAAGGAGGGAAGCAACACGGAGAGCCACCACGAAGAAGACCGGACCCAAGTAGGCCCAGCCTCGCTCGGCCGACCTCGGGATTTGGGTTCGGCCGAACCGTGGTGGTGGCCCCACCGGCCCATCTTTCTCCGGCGGTTCACTACCGACGTCCGGAGGTCGGTTCCACCTGCATTAAATGCCACCGACGTCGGAACCGCCTCCAAGTTGCCGACCTTCCAAGACTATAAATAAAGGGGCACCCCTACCTCTCTCAATCATCCAATTCAAGAGATCACAACACATTGACACCAAGAGGAATCCATCTAGCATTAGACTAGTCTCTAGGCTGTAGAGGATTAGAGGGGGGAGTTTAGTAGAGGAGAGGGTTGTCCTCTCTTTGTGAGGATTTAGCCCAATCTTGTACTTCGAGGATACTTGCTTATAATAGAAGTTCGTTCGTCGTTCGTTCATCGTTCTTCGTTCGTTCTTCGTTCGTTCATCGTGCATCTCATATTAAGTAAGTATCAAGGTTCACCTCAATAGAATTATCTTCTTTGTTCCTCATGCCTTATGATTGTACTAGTATGATGATCATGTGCTTTCTATGTGGTTATTGTCTAGTCATGATAGGTTGCTTCATGCTTCACATGCCTTCATTCATTCGTGTATGTCCTTACACTCGTTTCATGCATGATGAGGTGAGACATGCTTTGGCCAATGACTTGATGATCCGTAGGGTCAGAGTCATGTGTGACATGGCCCATAACTCGTCAATCCGTAGGGTTAGAGTTAGGCATGTCTCACCCATTTACTTGATGATCCGTAGGGTCGAGTCTTGCATGTTCCAAAGACTTGATCCGATTCGGCCGGTCAAGATTAAGTGTACTCTTTCGGGAGTTCAGTTTAGCAATGTGAGCATGGTGCTTAGATTGATAAACCGCTTTGGGTGTTTGGTTGTCCGCTCGAACAGGATAAGATCCGACAGCTGAGGACTTAATTGCTTCACCGCCACGTGATCGTAGGACCGGCATAGGGATCTAATTGCCCTTGTGTCACGTGTCCCGGATGAAGGGTAACGGTAGGTGGTGACAGCCCTGCCGTGCCTAGTCCTCTTGTTCTATAGTAGATAGCCTTGATTGCCTGGTAGAAGGAATGCCCGTAGGTGGTGACAGCCCTGCTGGTTATCCCCTTGTTCCAGGATGACATAGAGCTTAGACTTGTATGTGTTGCATGAGCAGGAATATTAGAAGTACATAAGGACCCATCTCGGCTTTCTCCTTAACCCCGCTTAGCCTAGGCTTAGTTCTAGTGTTAGATTGGATTGCTCGGTGGTGTTGTCACTACTACCCACTATCATTATTATCCTTACCCCTATTTAGGCTTTGGTACCTTATTAGTCATATGATTATGAACATTGCTATCTCGTAAACCACCGCCTTCCCCGTGGAAAATACGATACCCTTGAATACTCACGGGTGAAATGCTACAACGGTATTCTCCGTGCGCTTGCGGATTTATCGTGACCGTAAGAAATACCAACAAGAATCAACCTAGCTATATTGTTAACTATGTTAATGATATATTAGAATCATGCTTAGAAACTGTTATTATCTATCATCATACATCCTGTTTATGAAAATGTGTGAAAATATGTTTGGTAGTGTGTGTTGATGGGTGGGTGATTAGACCAAGCTGTGTTAGGGTGAAGTTAGGTGGGAAATGATACTTGGTTGTGGGCAAAACTCCTAGTACTTGGTGTAGAGTACTTGATGATTAGGTGTTGTCCATTTGCGATGGACGAGTGTTTGCCCTGCCATATAAGGACCGGTTCTTTGGACCCCAAATTGGTGATTTAGTGTACAACCACGAGAATCTGTTATGGGCAGGATTGTGCACCAAACCTTGGGTTACGCAGCAAGAAGTTCCACCGAGAGTAGTAGATGACGGAGGTCCGAGGGATCATTTATTTGGTGAAGTCCGAGTACTTGGCACGTATATGGCGGACGGTATGCTTGTGTCATACGCGTCGGATCCCTAGGCATTCGGGGTGGACTTGTGAGCGTGCCTAGTTGCGGTGGCAGCGTTATGTGTTCCATAGCTAAGAACATATAGCTTGTGGGTAAAGTGTACCAACCTCTGCAGAGTGTATAAAACTATCCAGGATGTTCGTTGTCACGGTATATTGACACGCCAAAACTTGAGCTCTCATTGATTAGCCACAAACAATAATACCTTGATGCGTGAGTGGGCAGCCTTGTGCCGTGTGTTTTGGAAATGGTGTTGGCCGGTGTGCCGAGGCTGTTATGACCTACGGTCGGAAGGCTCATCTAAAAAGAATGGGAAGCTGTCGGGATTGATGAATATCTCACCCGGGTCCAGCCAACTAAAATTATAAAATTGCTTTCCTCTTCAAGAACCCCTTTGCTTACGTAGTAAGCACCTGCATCCGTGCCCTTCTACTAAAACTACGACCCTACCTTGACGACAACCAGATTACATAAATAATATCCCTTGCTAGTGGTAGAGCTTGTTGACTACCTTGTGTACTCACACGTTGCTTATTTGTACATCCGAAGATGGAGAATACCACAAGGATGAGGAGTAGGTCGCGTCCTTCGCTCGATGTTTCTGTGGAGTTTATGATGCTTTCCAGTGTGGTTTCTCTTATGTGAGGTTGGCTTATCCACCTCTTTGAATGTAATTCAGACCATGTATCCCCTAGCTACTATCCCTTTGAGGAAATAAAGGTTGATGTATCGGATTTGTATCATCTATGTGTGTACCAACTACTATTCCGGGGATTGGTACGTATACACGAGTGTAGTCCCGAGAGTGGGACGCCGCAACTCCCGTTCCTAGAGCTCCGGTTTGATTGGTTCCCAAAGCATTAGCATGCGGGGAGGTTCGAGCCTGGCACTGGCGGTAATGGCGGCTAATTGTCATCGCCCTCCGTGTTCAACGCGACCTCCTCTCGCGAGACGTTCATCCTCGGCTTGCTTGGCCGGTATTTCTACTTCGGCCGTAACTTCCTCAAGAGAAAGTTGCACAACGAGCGATCCAAGCGTGAAAACTTGGAAGAAGGTTTGGGGACCCTCCTTAAAGTCACTTCTAGGCTCATAAGAGCTACTTATTGCTACGGACTACGTAGCGGCCAAGATCTTGGCCTTGATTGGCGGACCGAAGGGAAATTCGACTGGTCCGATTGTTCATGCCATAAGATCGATAGTGTTAGGCTGGTGTGAATTCAAAGTAGAAATCAAGATCGCATCCGGTGGTCGCGCTTGAACAGCAGCGGACAGATTGCGAGCTAGATTCATCAAGTGAAGCTTGCCAGCGGAATCAGCCTCAAAGTCCAAAGACCCGAAGCGGATTGCAAGCGGGTGAGAAGTTGACGTCGAACGAAGAAGCTCAAACTCGCCATGAAGCTGGAACCCCTTCCTGGCACGCCAAATGTCGAGTCTTAATCTCAAGCACTAGAACTACCTGGTCCGCCACGAGCGTGGAATTCGATGGTGCAATACGCGAGAACACACAAGAACACGAGATTTTGGACGAGGTTCGAGCCCCTCAAGTGAGAGTAATACCATATGTCCCGTATGTTGTATTGCCTTTAGCAGATTGCTAATTGCGAGTTGTCGGATCCTTATTGCCTTTAGCAGATTGCTAATTACGAGTTGTCGAGATCCTTTTGAGGGGTTCCTTGTCTTCCTTATATATCCGGGAAACAAGGTTACATGCGGAGTCCTAGCCGATGACAAAGATTACATACTCGTAAACTCTATCTCTAAGCTTTCCTTATTGAATCGGAGTCCTATTAGACTAATATTGCGCCTTTACTTGTCGATCAAGTCATCATACGTCGGTATTGCAATCCGCCTAGTTTCCATATCGGTATACGAGGCTTCGTTATTCCATATCGGTCGGGCACAACTACGTAGGCCCTCCGACCAGTCTTATCTTCATCATCATGCCACCATATGCTTGTTTAATCATTCCTTTGACAATTGTATACCCATAAGGCAAGTATATGACAAAATGTGTTAGGCAATGTGTTGTGGGTTATGCTCGACTCGAGGCCCGTGATGCACCCAAGGGTGCAAGATGAGACTCGCCCCGCGCCCGTGATCCTGTGGGGCAGGTGCGGGTCCGTCCATGGGTGGAAAGCTACCCCGTGCCCGCCCCGTCCGGTGCAAAACCCGGCGGGGCCCCGCACTCGCCACCCGAAGCATCCCTACTTTAGTCCTTAGTTTCTTCTACTTCCTCCGTCCAAGAATGTAAGGATTTGAGGTTGTTTTCATTTGTCTAAGAATATAAGGATTCCTAGAGCTAGGTCCCACCTACACCACAATTACTCCCATCTATCCAATGCTAAACGACATCACATGTTTCTCCACTAGTTCCTCTTCCCCACCACATCCACCTCTCTCATCCGGTCATCCCCATGTCTATTGTTGCTCGCCCCAAATGCACTTTTCCTATGGCTCCCCGGCAGCAGCGTTCATCCTCCCTCTCTCTCTCTCTCTCTCTCTCTCTCTCTCTCTCTCTCTCTCTCTCTCTCTCCACGACGTCCTGGCTCATTGAGGTGTCCCCAACGCACTCAAATCCGGGCGGAGAGGAAAATGGGAGAGCTCGGATCTCGGGAGGAGGGGGTAAAGGCGGCGGTGCGCATGTGGATCGGCAAGGGGATTGAGCTCCACCGTGGCGAGCTTCTTCCCATCACATGTGGGTCCATCCCGAGCTCTATGTTGAATAGCAGATGGGGTAGCAAGATCCGATTGTTTTTTGATCTATGAGCTCGGCGATGTTGGGCCAGGGACGTCGGCGGTGCGGCACTCTGTTGGGCGCAATCATGCAAGCGGGTGGGAGAGGGACTAGCAAGCGCTTGCTGATGCATGGAGCAAAGCGTACGAGGGCGGTGGAGGGAGACCGGAAGGAGAGCGAGGCAAGGTGGGAGAGAAGCATTGATTAGGGGTAGCGAGTCTTTTCTCCTCTACCACATTTTCACCTCGGGGATCCAGACGGAGGAAGTAAATGTTTTGTTTCCTTTTCTTATTTCGTTTGTTTTCCTATAAGCAAGGGAGTTAGAAATGTGTGGTGGTCGGCAGATTGAGAAACTGTGTCTAAACCGCAAAATTTAAAATTCACGGTCTGTTTCGCAATTGGCTCCAAAATTATGGTCAAAACACATGTCCCATTTGTATTCGTGGGTTGCAAACCGGGAGG